>JAWWEQ010006670.1:0-49903 GCA_035583055.1 Torymus tubicola
TCACCGAAAAAAACCAGTAGACATTTTTTGGGAAAAATATCTTCCGAGATTTTAGCAGAGACGGGGATTCGAACCCAAAACCTCGAGCAGCCTTGTCTTGGAAAGCTAAGTGCGGCGTTTACTGTATGTAAACAAACTGACGCCTTAACCGACTGAGCCAAGAACTGCACTTGCATTTACTTATTATTGCGTATTACTGCTTTTAACTCGATGTATAACTTGATGTTCAGCGATCAACTTATCAAAGAATGAATGACTATGAAATTTACTTCATTAAATATGGTAATTACTCTAGATAGTATTCTGGGAAAAGAAGATTATTACATAGATCATTGTTTATTAGATAGACTCTAGATAATTAAACAAGGGGGTGATACCCCCTGCGCGTTATCACGTACTATCCTTTCACTGTTAATGTAAAAACGAAAAAGAAAAATCATATACCTTTAGATTTGAGTATATTGTTTGTTTACTGGAAAAATTTTGATAAAATTAACAATTTTTCTATAAAAATTTTATGGAAATGGATATTCCTACTAATAAAACTCTTTTTTCACAAAATTGACTATTTTTAGTTTATATTTTTGAAGAATGCAATTATAAAAAAATAAATGTTTTTCTGAATTTTAAATTATGCTTAAAAAACGGTTTTCATTATTTTTAAATATGCTTCTATTTTTACAATTTATATCTTTTAGAATTTTTCGATGTTTTTAATATGCACCTTCTTTTGTACAAGATTGTCTAAGTTTAGTAATTCTTAGCTTTAATTAATACTCTTTTCTTCTATTTTTATTTATTTCTTGTTATAAATCATCTCTAGCCCTCTAGGAACTTATTATTGGTCAATCATTATGGTGACTATTTATCGTTCATTTTTTCCAGATTCATTTACCACACCAAATATAGATGTGTCATTAAAACTATTATAAGGCCATTTTTCTGTGTATCAATGTTTGTTTGTCTCACATATCATTTACAGAACAAGAAAAGATGGATTACAGAGATATACCTAAAAATTTTTTTCATTAGTTTTAACACCAAGAAACTTCTTTTAGAATTCCGTCTATGAATTCTGAGTCTTTTAACTTTTATATTGCATCCGTTACTCAACCCTTTAATAAAGCACAATTATCTACCTGTGCCTTTTAACGCGTAAATTTACTGTAAATTAGATTACATGATTATTTCGGAATTCTCACAAAGGAACCTTTACCCGTTATCATTACCACCATTAGTTGTAAAATGTCTATTTTGACTGAGAAAGTAAGTTCTTATGTATCACGTTACTTTAGAGGCTGAATTTATTTATATACTTTTAAATGGTATGAGCTGAATTTTTAATAAAAGCAGAAGGGGTCGTATCTAGTAATCATTTCATTCGGTCGAATTTTCTAGATTGCTATTAATTATCCGGTGTTTAATTATCAAATTTCATAAGTACCGATGTGTATTTGATCGATATAATGATAATAAACTAAATGTTAGAGTAAGTGTAAGTCATATTTGGATTCAATGTATGTCTCTAATATTAGCTAATACAAATAAGTAGTAATCAAAGTATTGAACAATTCTTGTCATGAGTATTCTTCTTCTTTATTCTATGTGATAATGAGGGGATTGACTATTCAATTTGTACAATATACTTACAAATTTACTTCGCCACCTAATGAATATTCTGAACATCTTATAAATAAAATATAATCTTATTAATTTAATATGGAAAATAGAAAATTCAAATGCCATCACATTTCATTGGAAGTCGTCATAATATTCACAAGTATAACACAACGCAGCATCTCTGAGAAAATTGAGTTTTGTTTATACTTATAACTTTTAATACAATACGTGACAAAAATGTAAAATCCGCTTTATTTTATAGCACTCTCAAAATTTTACATTTAATTTTATATTCAAAACCAGAATGCTGACGAGCTATTAACAACACTGTCATTTATATCCTCGTACGACGCTATAGTATTTAAATAATTATTTTAAATTATGATTACAATCTGTAATTAAAGTTTCTCATTTCTTTTTCTCTCAATTATATCAACAATTCTATTTTCAAACTATAACAATTATTGTTACTTCGGACATTAAATTAAACCAAAGCTACATAAAACCTCGTAACCCAAATTTCACCCTTTAACGAATCATTTTTACTATTATCCATACCTTCACCTTCTCCCCATCTTCCATTCTCTCCTCACCCCATCGTTTCCCATCCAGGCAATTCAACTTCCTATACGTATACTCACGACCCGACCTCAGCATGCCAAAACTCTCTCGTTAAAAACAATGGCCGATAAAAGCCGGTAATAACGACAATATAACAGGCATTAGCCGAGCCACACGCACGTCCACTATCCTTCTCTCTATTCGCGTGCGATTGCTCGAGCCAGATATAGAGGTAACAGGTCGCGAGGCGTATACGCGCAGGCAGGACATATTCCACGTATACGCATGCATATGTATGCACGAGTATAGGAGTGGGGAGGGGGTAAAGAGGCGAAGAGGGAGAGAGAGAGAGAGAGGAAAATAGTGTATGTGTGTGTGTGCATACGTAGCCAAGCGTTCGCCAGGAGGAGAGAGAGGCGGTAGTAGTGTCGATAGTGGTCAGCTGGGCTGGTATAGGTAACGTCGGTTGTCGACGTCGTCGTCGTCGCCGCTGGTGCGAGAGCCAATGCGAGCTATCCAGGTCAAAGTTGTTCGCCACCACTGTCGAGAGTCGGCGACGACGACGACGATGCCGACGACGGGGAACGAGTAGTAAAGACCCCCTGATATACACACACCGGAGAGGGGCAGACCGTCAACCTTTGCTCGAGTGACCTGCTTCAAAATCATATTCATTGCGCGTGAGGGAGAGAGAGAGAGAGAGAGAGGATGGCTGTACCTATAGCTCGAGCGAACGATGGGGTTATATAGATGAGAGTGAGAGAGGAGGAAGGATGAGGACGAAGTTGAGTCGCTTTTTTTTTCTTTTTCTTCTTTGCTTTTCTGCCCTTTTGATGAGAATTTGCACTACTCCTTTTTCCCAAGTTTATTTTTCTTACGGTCCGCCTGTATTTTCCAGGGCAAGCCGCGATATTAGATTGACGGAGGTTCAAAAGAGGAATTCGTTCGGCACGCTATAATAAGATTTAATATTGAATTTGTATTCGGTATATTATATGGGTGAAATAAACTTATATGTATTTATTTTAAAATGTGAATTGAGATGAATGAATGTAGATCAATAAAATGTTAAAAGTTTTAGTGTTTATTTAAATAATTGAAATAGATGAGTTCAAACGAGATTGAGCTAATATACGGAAAATCATGAATGTTCTTTATTGTTCATCGTTTTTAGTATAATTTTGATCTCGTAAATGTACCGCAGAGTGACAAGTGATGAATTTAAATACGCAGGATCGATACAAACGCACTCAGTATACACGAGAATTCACCAAATACACAGAATCGACGTGTCGACTCCAAATTATTATTTTTACCATTCAAATTTAGCTATTAACGATTATTAACAATCAGTAAAAGCTCCTTTTCCTAATTTAAAAATTTCAGTTTCAAAATATCATATTTCAAACTTCGCTTTTCTCTGTACATCCACACATACACGCGTGAGTTTATTAACCGAGTCACGCGGTATTTTTCGAAACGTTGCCCTTCCTATCACTACACGAACTGAACCACTCTCTCTCTCTCTCTCTCCCTCTCTCTCGTCTAGTACGTGAGTTGAATGCAACCAGCTGTCGGTCGCTATTTGCCGCGGCGAGTTGTCGCCACCGTTGCTGATCGGGCGCTTCGCTTATCCGTTTATGCCGATCCATTCGGACGCAATTTTTACGATTTCAACTCTCCCTCTCTCTCTCTGTCGCCCGCTCTCTCTATATGTGCGCCAGTAGCAATGACAGCACAGTATACGCTAGCCAAGATTTTTATCCACTGTATTGAAAACGGAACTATACTTGACCGCCTCGGTTCTAGAGTTTTATTAAATCTGCGGTTTCACCGCCATCGCAGGCTACGCGCAAAGGTTTGGGTGTATATGAGCGCGAGAAGCTATTTTAATTCACGGTTTGTTTTCGTCTGAAATTCGTGAAATGAAAATCGGTGCTCTAATTTCCGGTGGGGAGCATACGTTATACATTTTATTTGTTTCTGCAATTTTTGACGAGCTTTCCACGTTTGGTTTCTTCTTCCAAATATAGAAAATATAAAGAATCTTAAGTTTAAATATCTGTGGCTTTGAGGCATAACATGTGGCGACGTAAGTCCACTTTTTGCGTGTTTCCGAGAAAAATTGGTTTCAATGTTCAAATTTATTCGTGAGATTGGAATAAATGAGATGGGCCGCGATACTGTACTAATCAATTAACACATTTATAACAAATATTTACACGGTGGTCTCCTTCGTGAAAACTGGAAAAAGTATGAAATTATGTCGTTACGCCGGGAACTTGGACTTATCTAATAGTCCTGTTCTCGTTTATTTTTTGATCATTTTAATCAACGAATAATTATGTTAAATAATACAACTCGAATACAACTTGATTTCGCTATAAATTAAAAAGCATTTTTTTTATTTTGTAAAAGAACAGGTATTATGAACTATAACTTTCAAAATGTTTACGTTTATGCACTTAACGTTTGTAAAATTATAAATTTTATCTAGTTATTATATACATTTTGTCTTTTCCGAACGAGGAAAAGCGAAACGTCGAACATACGAACCGCCGGTATGTAAAAGGGGAGCGAGGAGCGGAAGAGAAGGGCAGGATAAATAATTTCAGTAACAGTTGCTCTACTGGGTTTCTTTATTAAATCATTCTCCCTTGCGACTTGACTCGACGCTCAGAATCAACTAAACTCGAAAATCAAAACCCTACGGAAGCGCGAGCAGATTTTCCACGGGCAATTCATCGCTCCAATTAATCCGCGGCCGGCCGCAATGTTATTGTAACGTCCCGATCGAAAGAAAGTAAATAATAACAACCTAGGCAATTGAATTGTTTACTATCTTTTGCACGAGGACTAGCATTTAAATTAATTCTAAATATTAAATGGCCCGAACACATTTTATATAAAATAATTTTTATATTCAATTTGGTTGGATAAAATAAATTAGTGCTGGACTTACGTTGTTATGCCACGCACTAAATTTGAAAAATGGACTTATGCTGTTACGTTTTCCGTACATCGTAGCTTTAAGGCAATATTTTAGCTACTACTGACAGTTTTAAATGAAAAAGACCCATTTAAAGATACAAAATCCAAGGTTTTCCCGATTTTCAAAACATGGACTTATGTCGTTATGCCTCAGAACCACAGATATAATCTTACAAAAGTTTGACTTAAAATAATAATTACAATATTCCATAGTGCAGTAGGTTATTATTACACTTTATATTTGTTATGAGTTAACTCCATGGTTCCCTTTATGAATTCATTGAATTTAAAATAAAAAGTTTAAATTTTATTGAATAGAATATTTTTACAATTCCTTCGTAGATTGCGCATACATTAATGTGGTCCAAAATCAATCTTGAAAGTGTATATAATACTGTTATCTTTCTTTTTCAATTTACTGTAACTGTATTTGTTGTCTTAGAATTTCCTTAATACGATAGAAAACGAAGGACTTTGAAGTACGAATATCGATCAAATCTTCATTTTTATGTAATATCTGTGTAGATGAACTCCTTGAGAAGATGGCCTATATTTTACTTTGAATAATTTCTGCCAGCTAAGATACTTAAATTAGCTCTTATGTTTACCTAAATTGATTTTTGTATAGAGTTATTAGTTCAAACAAATTCTGAGTGTATGTAGGTGCTAATTAAAGAGTATATTTTTCTTGAGAAAATTCATTTTAATTAACAAGTAATATTTAATTTAAATTAGCTATTAAATTTTATTCTTGTTCATTAATACCTGTATGGAATTGATATTTCTCATATTTTACATAACAATATTAAATTTTTCTAATAAGCCATTACCTACTTATCATTCTTATGGGAAACTTTAAAATTCAAGAAAACTATTTTCCATTAACGACTTTTCGGTGCAAAGTACGTGGCCGTACTCGCAAGAAATTACCTCCGCCTAATAATGCAGACTCAATCTAGCAGCACTAGGGAAGTGAGGTAAGATAGCTGAAACTAAGCAGTGAGCTAAAGGAAAAATAAAGATCAGCTACAAGACTAAAGTTCGATTGATTTTCCCCCAGGTTAATGAAGTGCGACTAAAGCCAAGCCCGGAGACGATACCTCGGGGCCATTTCTTTTACGAATGGCGCGTTGGTGTCTCGAGGTGCTTCACCGGAAAACACAGGCACGCACTTGCGCGCTGATAAAAGCAAGAGCAAAAGACGAGGAAGACAGAGAGAAGAGAAAGTTGCTTGCGAGCGCGTTTCCGCTCACAGATTTACAGAGGAGCAAGGGAGAAAGAGAGAGAGAGAGAGAGAGGAAAATGCCCCAAGGGTGACTTCCGACGTGGGATATAAGAGGCACTTCCGATCAATCCCTTCGTCGCAATGACTTTCTGTCTGGCGGCTTGGCGAAATATTTTACGAGGTTTGCATTATTCAGCTTCGTCGCCTGTGGGTGGCAGGAGAGAAAAAAAAGGATATTCGACAATTTGTGGTGATTGGTTTTATACATGAAAGCAGATTTATAAAGCTGTGGAAAAGGTTATTCTGTATAAACTGTTTTGAATTCTGGTCACGTGAAATGAAGTGAGGATATATAGTTTTGGATAAATACTTGCAATACTAGTTTTACGAGTAGATTAAAAACGCGAAATAACATATTTATTTTTTAAATAATTTAGATTATTTTGAAGATTCAGAGACAATTTTTTTCAAAACTTATTATTCTATATACGCTATTTCCTCAATAATAAAATTTATTCCAAAAATGATTTAATAAAATTGTGACAGTTAAACATTTCGAATGATAGGCTTATTTAATTAATATAAAATATATTGAAATTGCCACCAGGAATATTAAAAATAATATTATATTTCTACCATACTTCTATTAAATGATCAAAAAATTAATCTGAAACATATCCTCGTATTTCAATTTTATATATATTTATATATATATATATATATATATATATATATATCCCTGTCAATATTTGAAAATGACACGCTATCCTTTCGTTATTTGTGATACAGCAGGGAGAAAAATCCGCGAAGCATTTCTAAAATGGCAATAAAATAAAAACGCGTATATCTCTTCACATAAATCGAACCCTTTTAAGGCCGTAATCTGCCGAAAGCGTCAGATAAGTGTCGAGAAATATACCGCCATGCAACTTCCAAGAGCTTTTCTTCATCTCTACATCCTCACTAGGTAGGATATTTTTTTTCCTAACCCCCACGGGCGTAAGCTTTATTCAAAGTGGAAGAGTCTCCCGCGCTGCTTTAAAAACGTACAGCAAACGTGTGCATCTCAACGAGTCAATGAAAGCACGCGTCAGAGTATATAGTGGAATGGAATTTTTCCTCACGACCTCCGCCCCATTCACGTAAAAACCACTCCCAATTGCTGAATGACGAGAGAGAGAGAGAGTCACGCCCTTCTGCGAGTGCGCAAGCACCAGCTTGACGCACGCTAGGAAGAGAAAGAGAACGAGTGAGTCCAGGGTCGCCTAAAGAGTCGATTAGGGGAGAGAGAGAGAGAGTGAGGATTCCAGCAGGACGATAGAATTTTCATTTTCTCGCTCTCGGTTCTATTACATTTTCTTTTTTTCCCCCGCTCGTTCTTACTCCTGATAAAATAACAGTGCGTGCATAATCCACTTCTAAGTCGGTTTATTACGGGATGTGGAGATAAGGTGAGAGAGAGAGAGAGAGAGAGAGAGAGAGAGAGAGAGAGGGAAAAAACAGACGTAGCGGAAAAGGTACTTTTTAGTTTAAGATAGGTAATCTTCTTAAGATACTCCAAGACCTTTATATTTCCTTTTATATTTATTTCGGCGATTTACTCCAAGCTTACACGACTTCATTATAATGTGCGGTCTTCAATCTTGTGCCAAGGAGGAGCGGCAGCACATTTCACTGTCGGCTGCGTATAAGTGACACCGTTGCAAAGTTACTTTTATCATTGTTATTGTTTAATTAGTGAACTTGTTTTAAATTTAATGACTCTCGTTATCAAAACGATAAGGATGTTTTATACCTTTTTTTTGCAGCTCTTTCTTGCTAGATGTCACTTGATAAAAATTACCGTTAGTTAACGCTCCTTTTTATACTTTTCGCGTAAAGTAAAAAATGTAATTAAAAAAAGTTCATTTGGTAAAGTTAACTAAACGTCATGACCGCGTTTGACAATGATTGAAAGAAACTAATATACAAACATATTATATCAAATAACACACGTTCCTGTGAAAATAGAAGAAAAATCTCGGATGAATTCAGTGGTATACCCTCGCGATTCGCAACATTTTTCACACGCTACGACGACGACGACAACGATGGAGTGGCTAATCGAAAACAGATTTTCCGCCTATGAAATGCGCCTTTGGACAACCGATCCGTAACGCAATACTCGTTTTTTTTCCCTCGACACCTACACGCGTAAGCCCTCTCTCTCTCTTTCACTCGACATTCCCATGCGACACTGACAAATGGAAATTGTTATATATCTTTCTCTTCTCTTCCCAGTGGTCCGCTTGTTTCTCCTATGTAGCAAGTGCACTTCTAATTTTCGCGCGCTATCGTCGCGTGAGCCCATTCTGAATTAATTATCTCGCGCTCACGCGAGCGGCTGACGAGTGAGAATTTCTTTTGATTAAGCGCCCGTTGAATTGATGCTGTATACGCGCGCGCGAAGTGTAAGTACAGACGGTCGATTAATTAGGTTGGAGAGAAGTGTGCGGTCGCTTTGTAGAGGCCTAATTAACTGTGTCCTCGATGTCGATAGGAAGATTCGTCATTGTGGTCTCTTCGGATTCTGACGTGGCGAAACGATACGATGATAAAAGTCTTTTAGTTGACGACTTGGGAAATATTTCGTTCTCATATACCGTGTGATGTATATGAGTGGTGAAAGGAGAAAAGTGAAGTTGAAATAATTAAAATAATTCAAGAACTTTCGTAGCATTGAAGATAATTTTATCGTTAATAGTAATTATAATTTTATAGTATAACAAAATTATATTGTATAAAATGTACGAATTATAGCTAATTTTAAAATACTTTTTGAATTAAGTGAATTGTAAAATATCGCAGCAGCTATCGTAATATTGCGGGGACATTTGAACTGTACAAAAGATATACAACTTTGAAACAGAAAAGGTTAAAGGATGTATACTTACGTATTATACGCTCCAACACGCAACGTAGTAATTTTGTTGAACAGCACTGGAAATAATGTAATTATTTCACAAATATATATATATATCTGCTTCGTTTATCCTGAAACTTTTTGTTTTTAAAATAAGTTTCATATCTAGCTACATAGACGCCATTATGAATTCTACAGAAAAACAAATAAAAGGATAAGGAACATTCTGGGTCAACATTGTGTGGCTCTACATTACTAAACCTTATAATATTTTAATATAAGTTAAGTACATAAGTAAAATGTCATAAATACAATGATTACTATCTTTTAGAATTTTCAAATGAACGTAAATAAATAAATTGCTTGTGATACAGATGTTATTTTAATAACAGACTTTATTTACAACAAAAGTAAGTATCGCTTATACAGAATGTAAAATAACATAAAATATTTTCGCTAGCTTGAACAAATTTTTTTTATCGGATGCTTTCCACTGCACACGCTTCTTTTACGCGCAGCATGAAAACGTTTTCAGAAGATCATCGAGAGTCAATCATCTAGAATTTTCCAGGATTCTCTAACGAAACGTAAAAAAAAAACCTATAACGCAATTTTTATCAGCAACGTTGTATGAGGAGCTTGATAAAAAAACTAATACAGGCGCAGCTGGCCCCTGACGAAATCACACACTGGCGTTTCTTTAAGGCAGAACAGTGTCACAACTTGGGAAAATCCACCAAATGACAGCATCTGCTGTTTCACGCTTCGGTTCAATTAAAACGAATTTTTCATTTTAATTGCGGGAGTGTTATTTTCACTTTTGTTTCTCGATATTAAGATAATTGTCGCGCTAATTTTTTTTTTAATAGATATTGCAGTACATAGATGTATATGAATTTTTTTAATTTTATCTTTCATCTATATGAAATTTCCAAGCCTCGTGTCCTTTTAAAATTTATTGCTTTTACGCATAAAATTTCTTTATTTTTTTTCGCGTAAAGTCCCATAATATCACTAATGAAGTAATTTAATTTAAAAATTCCCAGTCTGTTCCTCGCTAAGCAATGTCCGAACTTACAAGACAATAAAATTTTCAATAACATCAAATTCAGTAATATCAACGACATTCGATGATTTATTTTCGACATTTGCATGACGATCGATAAAAATCACAGTACATGTATATATTATCAACGACCAGTTATTACGGCCATAAATATTTTTTTTCTCGTTTTTTTTATATATATATATTTTGACGTTTACTTTGAGAAAAACGATCGCTACCTAAGTCACCGGAGATGCACTTAGACCAGCTAAATGCAAACATTTGATTGAGTATCTACAAATACACGTTTTTTTTTTATTAACGTTCCAGTATTGAATTGTTCTTCATACAACGCTTTCGCCGCCATTCGTAGGTCACAGCGCGTTGTATCACATAAATGTGATTAGACAAATTTGGTAGTGAAGTTAAGTTCGTCTAATTCTGTAATTAGGCAATTTGATAGATGCTCCTGTTATTCACATGATGAAATTATAAATTATAAAAAAATAACCAATTTTGATCTATTAATACGTTTATCAATACTAATTATAATAATGATTTTATATTCGCTATAATTTTACTATCATTTGATATTATCAAAATTATTCTGCAAATTTCTCCATCAAAAGAATGTGCACATTAAGAAGAATGACTAAAAAAGTAAGTAGGCCAAAGTCAATAACTAGTGCATCTATCATACAGTAAATTTTATTAGGAGCCATTTGCTCGTCACGCTCATTGCAATCACGCAACAGTACGACTTTGCATTTATTCTTATAACGACAGCATCTATATATTACTGTTCATACAATTGTTTTTTTTTTTATAATATTTTCCCGTAATCTCATCGCGAATTCAACGAATGCACACCGAATTGTGCATCGCATGTTTCGCATTTGTAATATCGTACAAAAATTTTTTTAAGACATTCGGTGTGCCATTGTGTTATAGTCTAGATTGATTAACATTATTCTCGTATATTTTTTTTATCGCCTCACATTAATTACGGATCAACCATAACATTATCTACGTAGTTATATAACATTTAATTCGCATAATAACAATTATATTATTATTTCTATATTATTTTTATTTTATTCACGTGATATAATGGAATTCGCTTCGTGTCTTATTGATTTATATAAATATGATTTATTCTCCATTGACTAATTTGCAATTAACGTTGAACAGTCAACCGTTAAAATGAAATAACCATATCTTTGATTGACGCACATGCAGTTTGAGTATTTATTATGATTTTCGTTAGTAGGGTACAGAGAAGCTTGTCTTAACATTTTTTAACATTTGTTTGAATGATTAAGGTTACAACACTTTTTCTGATCTAATAACGCATTAATTAGAAGAAAATGTAATAACTTTAATAATTAATAACAAAGTTACATTGGTAAGACAATTTCCTTTCTCCTATATTTGATACTTACTTGATTATTATAAGAAAACTTTTGATCATTATTCATGTATATATTATATAAATATGTTTATTTAATAAATGATTTTCAAGCGGATTTTCCCGTTACAAAAGTCATTATTTAAAACTAAAATTTTCTTTTATCGAATTCATATGTTTAATAGTCTTAAGTGACTTATACCGACTTATAACCAATCCAAAGCATTGGCAGTGCCTCTTGTGACTCGATTAGGATTGTTAATAACTTTTTTTTAGCTCTTGCTAACTGATATTGCACTTGTGATAACTAATTTTTATATAATTGATAAATTACGTAATAGTTTTTTTCACTGATCTAATTATTGCGTTTATATTTAAAGCCATATATTGAAAATTATTTATAATAATATATTAATTAAGTGTATAAGTATATTAAGTCTATTTTCTATGTAGAAATTTTAAATTCTGAGTATAGAATAAAGAAGGCATGTCGGCATTTTTTTTTGTATACAATATATTTCGTCCTCTTTTATTAAAATGGATTATAGCCTTAAAGTCGAACGAAATTTTAAATTACTGAATATATTTGTATCTAAAACTATATATCTCCGTAGCATGTTTAAAGTGATTCCAGTTTATTGAATTCTTACTCTACAAAAATATATTTTTCGTAGGTTTCCTAAGGTAGAATAATCAATTATTATAATTGAACGATCCTATAGCTTATGCTCGCAAAATATATGTATTTCTTAGTTATTGTTAATATTTCAAGCATGAAGTAACTGTTATTATTCGATTATGTATTTTCATTATAAAATTTATTAATAAAAAATATTATAATAATGTAAAATAACATTTATTTTCTATTAGATTAAAAATCTTTTAATAAATATAATATTGAGCAGGGTAAATTGCACGAAGCTTTCATCTATTTAAATCTAGAATAAATTTAGTTATAAATATTAAATAAAAGTTCAAGGCTTTTAAATATTAAATTGAAATAAATCTTAATAATAGTTTAAAAATAGCATCAATAAACAATTTAAAATCTTTTTATAGTATATCTCAATAGTGAATTTTATTTTTGTAAAGAAAAAACTTTCCTACGACTCGATTAATTATGTATATTATACGTTTTTTTTCTCTAATGAAAATTGAACCAAAATGCTCAGTTAATTTTTGTGCGTTTATTAGTACTTACATCATCGTAAGTAAAAATCCACCATTAAAATCAGAGAGAAAAAAAGCGGTATACGTTTATCATCAATTTACCCTGATCCTCCATCGTTAAAAACTTCATTTAACACACGACCTCCCCTCTCAAAACGAGCTTCAAAAGTTTCCGTATATATATATATATATATATAGCCCTTCGTTAAAAATGCATTTAATAACGCGTTATTGCAATACGCTTTGGGTACTACACAGCGCATCAAAAATGAAGCGCTTCGAAAGCCCGCCGACTCTTCTTAAAGAGATATCATGCTTAGGGAAAAATGGTATATAGGATGCGAGGCACGGAGAAGCAGCGAAAAACAGGATGGCGCGCGCGAGTTCATAGCGCAATATGCTGCCGCGGCATGTGTTCGGAATCGCATGCTAGCGAGCGAGTGCGCGTGATTTTTCCCCCGCGGACTCTCCTCGTTCCTCGTAAATTTCTCATGAAAAATCGAGGTTCAGAAAGTCGACGAATATCGAAGAACAAGCGCAATAAATTCAGGGAGGGGGAGGATCCGACGGGCAGCAATAATTGATGCTTCGCAAAGCAGTTTTTCGCACTGGTAAGCAAAGCTCTTTTTTTGGTCGACGATTTTCGTATTTACTTCGAATGGATTGATAAATAGGAATTTTTAATTATTTTTTTTCTTCTGATTCTTAATAAATAGATTTTAGGCGCGTTATTGTTTTAGTTTAGTGAATTGCGTTGTATTCATATTTGAGTTGTGGAATTCATCATTCAACTAATTTACAAAAGTACGCCAAAATTAATAATACTTTAAAAAAATTTCACATATTTTTTATTGTATAGTTATATGTCATGTGAGCATAATATCGTTGGCTACTTCCTTGTATAAAAAAGACATGGAATACTAAAAAACATAACTTACAAAAAACGAAATGAATCTTCTGTTTTATCAGATAACGTATATTTATAAGTATTTTATATGAACCTTGCGTGTCGACAACAAATTTTCTTTCGCGCGAGCATTAATAGAATGAAAGGGCAAAAAATTTCAGAAAGATCAGCAAACTCGAGGCTTCATTAATAGACCCAAAGGTGAACCTCGCCTTTACCGAACAAATATTTAACAACATTTAACGTCAGCAAAATCTTACAATATGTACTCACAGTTGTAAGCACATTTTCTGCTAGCAAATGATGTTAACTGTTTGAGCAACGATGAAGTATGTACGTTTGCGTTCATATATACGTACATGCATGGAATAAAACTTTTTAGAACCTCTTTTCCAGACTTATTGAAAAGAACGCTGAAGTAATAAAATTCTTTTGATAATAAAACCCTAAAATTCTTCAGAGTACATACTTTTTTAATACTTCTGAATAGCTTTGTTTTCTGATTCGCAAACAATTTTCAACGTGTATAAAGAAATATGGTTTTACCTAGATTGTTTATTTAATTAAATGACTACAAAATTGGTTGCATCATATAAATAACAACGTACTACTCTACTTCAATTCAATTGAACTCTTCTTTTTCGTTGTAAAAATAATTTCTATAGGCTGTAATCATATGTTATCCAAAAAATGAAAGTTCAATGTAACTTATTTAATTAGTTCAAATTACTTTTCATACGAGAATTCAAATGCTAAAACAAAAACTTTATTAGACTACTCTCTCTCTTGTTATTGGAACTTTAACTCATTGCTAGTTCAAATCATCACTGACCGAAATGCACTTTGCTAACAATCCGCTCGATCACTTCCGTCTAACCCATTTTTAACCTCTCCGACGCAGCAAACATCCTTCAAGCCAAAAAAAAAAAAACATTCACCCAGTCCGACCATATACGCGCGGCTACATTGTTAATTTTTCGTCGGGTCACTTTCAGTAGCTATGCGCGCGCGCAAAAACGCGCAGGCAGGCAGTTAATTCGATTTACTCGCGAGCACGTGCAAATTCGTTTATTCCAATGACGCGAGAGGCGCGACTCGCAAAAAGAAGAGAAGTATATGTAGAAGCAAAAAAATGAAATCGCAATTTTCACCCAGCTACAGAGAGATTTTATATCAGCCCTGTGAGATAGACTTTATTCAGCTGACGAAGATGTAGATATATGCGAGCAAAAGAGAAAGAGAGAGAGAGAGAGAGAGAACGTCGCAGTCTCAAACGGATTTTCACGTTTGAGAAAATGTATCATGAATTTGCCAATAAGGCAATTGGATGCTACTCGGCGTTGCTGGCGCTATTCCAGACGTATTAAGGAAACGGAGAGGGGGGGTTGCAATCCTTTGTCGTCGTTCGAGCTTTTTTGTACGCTCGAGGATCGTAAAATAATTAGTGCTAATGCCACGGGATCACGAATTTGTAACGCTCGAATTGGAGGATCGTGAGTCTCATTATGGATTCTATACGTTGAATTATATCATGTTACGTTGAAAATTATTTTTATCGTTTCATTTTTACCGCAAAGCGATCTTCTTAAGCTCTTTTTTTTAGAATCCGTGACTTCACGAATCGAGAATACACTTTTTTTTCAATTTGCCAACACCGCTATACGACAGCAATTAGATGAAATTTTAATTATAGAAAAACTCTTCCGCGCCTTATCAAATGTCATCGGCAGTCGTTTTATTTCTTCTTTTTTTTTATCCATCACAGAAATCGAACTTTTTCTATGACGTATTTAAAGAGATGCGCCTCTCCTGCGGGACAAATAACAGTCGATTCCGCTAATGAAAAAATGGATCGACATGGACCGTAATGAAAGAGGATCATTATCAGAATTAAAATTTTATGGATTCGCTTATTTATCCGAAACCATTAAAATTGATTGCACCTATCGATTGAACAATAACAAAAGAGATCGAAATGTCCATCTCTTGACAGCAATCCATCGAGTCAAACAATTTTTCATTCTTCAATTATAAGCGCAACTTCTTTTTTTCACCAGCGAATCGTAATTTCCCTTCCACTCTAATAATGTTTAATGCAAAACATCGGTGCATCGACGAAATGAAAAATTCCAAAAGAAGAAAAAAAAGAAAAGAGATGAAACGAACCAACGCTACTCGTTCACTCGATCTCTCGAAGTATCTAAACCGGCGCACAAGGCCTCTCTCCCCCCCCCTCTCTCTCTTTCTTTCTCTCTCTCGTTACTCTCAGCCCTGTAAGCTACTATATAGGCACAGCTCTGCAACCGCGCTTAAGGACGTCTCGCGTAGAATTTCTCCAATTACACAACGTCGGCTCTCGAAACCACGGCGGCGTGGGTCAGTGCTGAACCACTACACGTTTCTCTCTTTCCTTCTTTACCCCCCCCCCCTCTCTCTCTCGCTCTCTCTCTCCATTGTATGCGCGAGGGCGCATTCTTCGCGGAATTGCACTCGTCTTATCGCTCGCGTCTCGTCAGCACAGCTGCAGCAGTATAGCAGTACAGCGTCGGCTTTGGCAGGCTTCCCGCGCACGTCGCCTGATCCCTCTGACTGACTAGGTTGCCCCCCCCCCTCCCACTCTCTACATGTACGTGTGTGTGCATTCCAACGTTACCTTGTAATATGGAAATGAGTGTAGGGTACGCAAGAGTCCTTGCATAGCTGCATATGTGTGTGTGTGTGTAGAGTTAAAGGGGATGGGGAGGAGGGGGGAGGAAGTTTTGGTAGATGGACGGATGAAACGGTGGCAGGTGTGCGGAGAGTTTATATATAGAGAGAGTTTTGAGGCTGTGAGGTGAAGGGTGAAAGGGGGAGTAACTGGACGTTGCGATTGATGTTCAGTGAAAATGAAACGCGAGGTGCGGGAATGAGAAATGGGTATAAGGATAATTAATGAGAAACCCTGGGAAATTGAACGTGGACGCACTGTTGTCGGTAGTTTGGCTTTTAATTTGATAAATTAATCGAATATCAAGGGTATTTAAAGAGCCTTTTCATTACCATTGAATTGCGAAGATCAACATTTTACTAACTAATGATGTCGTATAGCCACATAAATTGCATAATTTATGCGTTAATCTATTGAATGAAAAATTTAATACCATCCAGCAATCATTATTCGATAAAGACTTTGGGTATCGTAATTTAAAAGTAGTACAACACCTGGTTTGTTGATATAAATATATACGTTGAACCAAATGTTAAAAAATTGAAGGTTTACTTTACGTAGAATTCTACTTTCAATATTAAAAAGCACGTCACAAATAAATTGAAAGTTCTGATGTTGAATTTATGTTTGTATTCGGAAAATATCAAAAGTCAAGCTTTGAATAGATGAATTCCACAACCTGGAATAATACAATAAACATTTTGCAACTTTTTTTAAAATTCTGATTTGAACTGGAATGTGACTATCCGTACATATAAATTCACGAATGTTATTGGAATTTAAAAAAAGTAGAAACATAAAAAAAAGGTTTTGTATTCAAATGTACATACAAAACAATAATGAACGAAATTAAATTAGCATGTATTGAATAATTTTCAAGGAATTTCGTAAATTTATCATTTTACTTTAGTGGGGACACAAGTTTATTTATTTAATGAAACAACACGTATTCGGATATGAATTTAAATAAAGTTCAGCAAAGTTTTGACACGCTTAATCAACATTTATTTTGGTATCTTTTTTATCACAATGACGTATATGTGATTTTCATATTTATGTTAGTTTATTCGTTATTTAACCAGTTTATATTCTTTTATAACATAACGATATTTTAAACATGATTAGCATAACAAATGAATTGACCTATTTATTGAGTATGACCTAAATATCAAATATTTTTCATTTATAATTTATTTACATAACGATAATAATGATTTTTTTAAAAATAATGTTTGATTAAATATGTGTACCAACTATATGTACAGTTGTTTGTTAAATATATGTATTTTTAGTATGTAGACGATATGTTTTTAGCTAATTGAAGTTTTCCTCTTTATCAAACAAAAAAAGAAGAATATGCAGGTTTAGTAATAATTAACAACCAACAAACCTTTGCGTTGAAACTAAGAATATTTGACTGTTTCTTAAACTCTAAAGAAAAAGAAAAAAATTACATAAGACCTGTGAATATATATATATGTAGCATGTGAAAGGAAAGACCTGAAAGGAAACTCTTTGATTGAAACCTTTCTCCGCTCTACTGTTCTCTTCTCTCGATATAGTCGCACTTCACAGAACACAATTCACAGCCGATACCCTCGCCTTTAACAATAATTGCTAAAAATTCTTAAAGTACTATCTCACTAAAATATAATTTATACATATATGTGTGTATACTCCTCGCCTCGTACCTCTATATTCGTACAATTTAGGTTTTCGTTTCACTAGCACCGTTTCGATATAGTTCGTTTTATGTAGGATCCGTGTTTATTTTCTTTTTTTTTTTTACTCTCAGAGGACACTAGCAATCGCATTCGTTCTCGTGAAAAGAAAACACAATGCCTGTTTTTCTTTCTTTCTTTTTTTTATATAACGCAAACGCAGTTACGAAATACACTATATAAATTTTACCAAACATATATATACGAAAACATCTACGTTATTAAAATAGGTCGTCGTTATCGTTGAAATTTAAGAGTTTTTCGCTGTTCCAACGACTGAATCGAAAAATACGCCACCTCGCGCGCGGTGCAACGAAAGATTCGGTGGAAGGACGAAAGAGAGAGAGAGAAAAAAAAAACCATATGTTAAATTTGCTCTCGGGTTGGAAAAAAAGTATATACGCCACGCTCTAAATATTGATTCGGCAACGTTGATATAAACGCGGACGCGTTTTGCAAAAACGCCTCCGAAGTGATATTTCACAGTATCACTATATGTACTCCAGAACGTAACGAGAGCGGAAGGCCAGCGCTAGAGAACGCGGCTTTTTCGATTCAGTCGTCGTGTTTAGTCTTTTCGTTATTTCCACGCGTCGGTCGGGCATTATTCAGAGTAGAAGAGAAAAGAGCTCGACTCCTTCGCAGTATCGACAATACAATCCTCTCGTTCACTCCCTCTCTTTCTCTCTCGCTCTTTTTCTCTTTCCCTCTCAATTCTCTCCTATACATAAAAAGTAAAAAAGTGTCTCGCACGTGTACCCTGGGCGGGAGAAAGATGTTCTTGTCGAGTGTCCCCTTGATTATTCAGCGCCGTCGATGCCGTTCTACCATCGCCGTCGTCCACGCTTCTGTTTTCTATTTTTCTTGTTAATCTCTCTTCGTTGGGCAAGTGGAACAAAGAGAAAACCAAGAGCAAACGATGATCGATATCTCGGGGAGTAACAGGGGAGGAGGGGGGCATATTTTCACCTCGATTTCACTGACGAGTCTTCCACTGGCGAGCGGAAAACAAGGCGAGGAAGTTGCTGCTGCCACCGCATGAAGGGGGGCGGGAAGAAAGGGAGGTTGGGGCCAATCAAAGTAATCGACCTGATGCTGCTGCTGCTACTGCAACTGCTGTCGAGGAAGGAGTTGCGGAAGAATAAGAGGAAGAAAAAAAAAGGGAAGTGCGGGATAGATGGATGGTGTTGCGAACACTGCGGAGCAAGTGGCTGTGGCTTAATTTTGCAAAACTGAGGTAACGAATTCGTTAGTGTTTTCTTTTTTTCGGTAAACGAAAGATGGAATTTCTCATTTCAAGGTTTATAATTTGTTTGATACTGCAGAAATGTTCATAAATGCAACGATAATATTTTTTTAAGGAAATTGATCAATTTCACGGTATTGGAGAAAGTAGTAGAAATGTGATACAGTCAGACTACTCGAAGTAAGTGCATCAATATTAGTCTTGGTCTAGTGGTAATTTTTCAGTTTTCATATCAACGGCAATGTGATATATATATTATTTTAATAAAGCATATTTTATCAGACTGTAATCTCATTTTTCATACAAAGTTTTTTTTATGTCACGACATTAACTTTAACATAGGATGAATCAACGTAATAATGGCATTAATTTTTTTTAAGTATGTAAAATTTACATGAACATATAATAGTTATCTTTCGACAAGAATACATCATAAATCCATTTTATGATTCCAAGTAATTTTTTTTTTTTTATTTCGAGTTAACTTAAAACAAAATTAAAATTATTCAATAAAAAACTGTGCAATATCACTTTGACGGCCGTATCATAAATTCATTATAATTTCCAATATAATTATAAAATTTAAAAAAAAAATTGCCAGTTACCCTACAGTTCGTACGACCACCATTCACACAGCATCTATTTTTCTGACAACTATGTAACTATACATAATCCTCTCATTCTTCTAAAACTAAGCACGTCAAAATAGATTACCAGTAATTAAAAAAAAAATATTTTCCTCAGCTATACGAGTATTCTTTCATTTCCTCTCATCCAATCTAAAATTAATAAGCCGTCATCTGCAACTCGAAAAAGCGCACGTTCAAGCAGCAAAACGTGGCGCAAGCTGCCACTTGATTATCGGAATCCGCGATACCTCTATATAGCCTCGGCAGTATTACCAGCAGTAGCAGTAGCAGGAACAACGAGGCATGGAAAGGGAACAATAAACGCGGACGACGGCGTGGTAGATGCGGCGGCATCCTGTTGAGAAGCGAAGAAGAAGAAGAAGTAGTAGTAGTAGTAGTAGTAGCAACGGCAGCAGAGCGCTCAAGAGGCGGCCAAGGTGCTCTCGGCCGTCTCGTCCCGGCGTCACAAGGGCCTCATGACCTCGCCGCACTCGCAGTGCACCGGGTGACCTCTCCGCTCGACCCGCGTACTGATCGAGTGCTCGCTGCAACACACAGACAGAGGAAAGGGGAACTATGTAATTGCCGTTGCTTGTAATGCGACGATATTGCAAGGACGGATGGAGATAGGAAGATTTGTATGAAAGTGAGAAAGGAACGCTTTGTAGGATGAAGGATAGCGGTTGGGTGTAATTTTATGTGGTGTAATTGGTATAATTGGGCGTGAGGATATGCAGGTTTGGATGAATAGGTGGGAAGACATAAAAATAATATAATTTCATTTCGATGATTTTTACGAGAATTAATTATAAAATATAGTGTATTAATATTTTTTTTTACGTTATTTAACGTCGCCCTGTTTGTGCTCCCTTGCGGTGCTAACCGACGACGGAGGTCTGTGATGTATTGGTAAACAAAACACATGTGTGAAGCAGTGGTGCTTGTATCAATCGGTAAAAATCTGGGACTCAAACCCTGCTTGACGAGTAATTAATCCCAGTCTTACCGATCGAACCATCGCTACAAACATCTACCTTATAGGTTGGACGAATCTGTCGAGTGAAACCCGCAGTGGTATCGGCCTTTCGGTACTCATACGCCTCAACGCAATCATTGTACTTACTCGATCCGATCCTTCTGTCACCAACCTCGGGCACCAGGTTCGCTCTTCGTCATCGCAAAAATCTGGAAAACATTATTGAGAAAATGCCTCCGAAAAATTTGCGCTGACGGGAAATCGAACCTGAGCCCTATAAGCGATATTTTTTTTGGGAAGCAATTACCTTGCCGCCTGAGCCAAATATCGCTCTAGTGTATTAATATTAATTTTGAATTTGCAATTTACTAGCGTACAAGTATCCGTAATGATTTTGTGGAAGGAAACTCGAAAGCCAGGATTAGCCCAGATTAAAACATATAATATTATATTGCAGGTATTATATTTACGGTTCAGCCATGCAAAACGTCCACTTGGCAGTTTTCAGAAAACTATATAAAAGCACAGGCAAAACTTTAAGGAAACATAAAAATAGCCCTCATTTTATGCTGGTTAAGGTGGCTAAAAGTGCCTTTGTGGTTCACCGGCGCAAAATTTACATCTCAAGTATACTTTTGTAGGCGTTAAACGAGCGTCTGACCACAATCGACCTTTTCTCCTGAAATTTGCATAGATAGTCTAGTTGAGTGTGTATTTTAATGTTACATTTTAGTATTTCTCTTTTAACGACAAGATTTGCACATTGTTTTCGTGTCTCTCAAATTTGTAGAACAAAGGCTTAAACTAGTTTAAGCTAATTAGTTAGACTGATATTTCAGAAAGCATACTTTTCGACTGAACTTATTTAAACTTATCTTTAAGTAAAATATTGAAAGAAAAAATTTAATCTCTTTGAGAATGAAGAAAATTAACTTGATTTCTTTTTTTAAGTTTCCTCAAAATTTAATTTAGACCGTAAGATGCATGGTGTTTAAATAAGAAAGTTATTTAACTTTGACTTTAAGTGTTATACCACTTTGAACTTTGGTAATTTTTACATAATGATCATTATGACTAACAGCTAATAGAATTAGGAAAATCATAAGTTAATTAGGTTCCAGAAAACATTAAAACTTGAAGCACAAAAAGCTTGAGGTTTGCCAGAATTTTTAATTCATTATTATCTCTAAATAAATAATTCCGATAATCGTAACAAAAAGAATTCTGCTTACGCCTATTGCATATATATGCATCATATTAAAATCAAAGACAGATTGACACTTATTTATACTACCTTAGACAAATGTAAAACACTGATATTTTTCTAATTAATCATAAACCTACTACCGTCCATAAAAAAAAACACCTCTTACTCTAAATATCATTGCACGCGCAATACGCAGGTGTATCCGTATCATCTCGACACTTGACAACTCTAAACCGAGAAAAGGCAACGGAGGAAGGGGCTCAGCTCCAACCGCTACTTACGCCAAGCAGAGCTTCAGATTACCACGTCGCCCACGTCCTCGCGCACCACCTTCGCGCGTGTGTGTATATATATATATATGTATATATAAGCCCTTGTTGAGGCACGCGGAATGGATCCATTAGGTGGATTGTCCGTGTGCCCGCGCGCGTAATCGCCCGCAAGTATGAATAATGCGAGCCGTGCGCGTCACGAATTCACCGCGCACGCGACTATAACGTCAGTCCTTTGCGTGATTTCACCACTGCTATACCGTCGGTGAAGCTTTTTACTCTGATGAACGTAGACGCTTTTTTGAATCCTCCCTGCCCGGTTGTTTATCGATTCTTTCGTTGCGGGCCGAAGAGTATGTAAGTCAATTGTGGTTTTCTTCTTTTCTCGGTTCTGAGAATAGATATATATATATATATAGGGAGAGTGGTGCGGAAATATCGCGTAAAGAAATATTTTACGGCGCTGTGCGCGTTTAAAATTCAACGCTGATGCGCGCGTTCGTAAATTCTGGAATATTTAGTCGACCAGGAGAAAAAACAAAAATTTTTTTTCGTCCAGGCGATACCGTATGAATAAGTAGACTGGCCGGTGATTTAGTTATTGTTGGAACATGATTTTTTACGAGGGTAAGGTGTGGTGTCCAGCCAATTCGCTATCATTTTTATTAATGGAAGCGCTATCATTTTTATTAATAGCTGCGCAATATAAAATTAATTTTTTTTTTTAAATAGACATGATTTATGGGATATATATTTTTACTTACAACAAATTTAAAGTTATTTATTAACAACGTTTCATAAGCATTTTAAAGTGACAAGCGTTAATAATAACAATAATTATCGCAGTAGTTGTAAAAAGACAAAAACTAATTAATAGCCTTTTAACAAATTAGTGAGACTGTAGTGACAAACAGCTTCTACATTTTTACGTTAAAACTAACTATGCATGCTGCGTGCTTCTGTAATTTCCTGAGCATTCATATTATTACGTGATTAGTCATGTTGATTTACGATATTTTAATAGCCTTGAGGACTCCATTTTGAAGAAAGAATATTGATGAGCTACATTATAACAGGCATTATATAAGATATCTCATGCAATATGATAAATTTGAAACAATCGAGGTATATTATGATATTATATTCTTAATGAAAAATTTTACACTCATAATTTTAAATGCACGAATACTTTAAAAATAAAAAAATCAACGTCAAATTTAAAATCAACAATCACCAACTCTTTCAAACATTAGAAAAGAATTAGCAAAACAAAAATATTATTCACAAAAACAAAATCTCCAGCTCGAAATATCCACGAACGTACGCGCAACTAGACGCTGATCCCGTCAATTCAATTTCTGGCACTCGCATTATCTTTAAAATATGCATAATCAGCCTTTAGCTAAAAAAAAGGAATCTCTCTCGGTGCACGCCGCGAAGGTAACGAGCGTTGGAAAAAGAAGCAGCCAAGACGAAAAAAAGGGAAATTTCCCCAGCGAAAAAGTGGCGTCGGAGCGTTTTCCTCTCATTCTAAAAAAAAAAGAAAAAACAAAAAGCCAGCTCGAAACAAAAAGAGCAGAGAAGAGAATTCCCGCTACTACCCGCGAGAGATGAAAAATCTCGCGGCCTGACCGCTCGAGAAAAGAAAGAAGCCCTCCGGCACCACTGACGAATACTATATATCCACATCCGCACACATATATACACGCGTACTTCACCACATTTCAGCAGCTAGATAGAATTCATATATTTTAACCCAAATCTCTCACAAGAATAGCCAGAGCGATCGCGTGCACCTATACGGAAACTGACAAAAGGCCGGCACAGCTATTGTGCGACGTTGCGCCCACGGAGAAAACGAAGAAAGAGGAGAAGAAGTAGAAGAAGAAGAAGAAGAGCCATCGTCGCCGTATGCGTTTAGCTACCGCAGGTAGAAAGGAGGCAAGAGAGAAGAGGAGGGAAGCGGGAGATAATCAAAAGGCGCAAGTATAGCGCAAGGGCGTGTTAAAGTGGAAAATCTAGAACGCGCGCGCGGGCCGCGCGCATATTCATACGTATATATATATATATACACACAGACCAAACCTCCGCGCGCGTGCATCCGGGGGGAAATTAAAGGTGGGCAAATTGCCCGAAGCTCTGTAACTTTCCACCTTTGTGACTTCGCGTATAGGAGAAGCTTGTGTGTCATGTTGCGTGTGAGTGTAGTGAGAAAGAAAGCTTCGATCGACATAGGCGAAGCGATAGCATTTTGTCGACGTACGCGGTTTTAATCTTCGAGGAGTTGCACTGTGCGGCCGCGGGGCTGATTATTTTACGTTTTTTTTTTTCATTTTTTTTTTGTTCAATGCGCTAGCGAATTTTTGGCAGTCGTTCAAATTTCCAGGCTACGTGCTGCTGGCAATTCGTGGCTTTGATATGAATTCGATGGATATTATATAGATATATATGCGATAAAATGCGCGTGCTTTAAGAATTGATTCGCAATGGATTTTTAACGTTTTAATTTTGACGATGAAATTGCGGAGGGGTCGAGTTGGATATAGAAGTTTCAGGGAAGTGTGGGGGAATCGTTCAAATTTATTTCGAGCCCGCGTGCGATGTGGAAATTGAAAGAAATTCACGAGCTTTTTATTTTCATAAAGAGTTTTCCACAGCCGAGGAGTCGTGTACGGGGATGCTTTTCGGATATTTCATAATCCTGAATAAAATATAAATTTAGCCGGGAATCTAACGTGGTTGGGAGGGGGAGGGGCAAAAAATGCGTTACGTGAACGAATGTATATATATATCTTTCCAGGGCTATTTTTAAACGAGACTTCAAAGTATTTTATTGAAATTCTTTATAATTTTTTTCCAAACTTTCTAAATTGTAAAAGCACATATTTTTCGTACTTTAACGTAATTGCTTGTTATAATATCTCAAAATTAATTCATAGATTAATATTAATATACGAAAAGGCAATTTTGCGCAAACATTTTGTAAACGAAATTAACTAGATTTCTAAATAGCTCTAAAGTACACAGTACAGAACTTTCTTACATCTTTATTAAAGAAACAAAGTACTCGGAGTAAAAATAAATTTCCTTTATTTTCACGGAGGTATGGTATAGAGCACGAGATGCGAAACACGATGAACAAGTCACGATACACACAATTCACGAGATGTGAAACTACATGCTGAATTCACGCGAAACTGCAAACGAGCATTTCCTATATTTGTTTTTTCTCGAGTATGCGAATAAATCACTGTAATTGCAATTGAGAACAATGCGAAATCAACAGTAGAGAACTTTTTGAACACCCGCTTGAACATTTTCGTTGATTTAATATATCTCTTAAACATTTATTTATTTTATTCGCATTCAATTCGCTTATTACTTATAACCGACGTATTATACGCAAAATCTTAATCATTTAACGCAATCTCAAAATTTCAAGATAAGAAAAAAAAAGGAAAAACCGTACCGAAAAGAGTGAACGTGCGATATTCAGATTCCCTTATAGCACGGCTACCGAATCTTACCCTCTTTAAGAACGCCGTTAAACGGAAATTCCCTCGCATATATACGCATAACAGAGCACCTTTGCGTCTTGGGTTCTCCCATACCCACACACACACGCGCGCGCGCGCACGGTTCGCCTCCTTTATCGTAATCTTAACACGCCCCCGTCGTCTACAACCGTGCACGCCCCAAGTTCGTGGCCTTTTATTCAGCGCGCGATATCGTGTTAACGGCGTCTGAAAAGTGCGCGAGGAATTAGCGTTTCAAGCCTTGCACGACACGCGCTCAACTTTTTAACCCTATATACCTTACCCGTCCCGTGAGAAAAGTTTTGTCTATTCTTGATGAATTATACAGGCCGAAGGTAAAGCGCAGTAGATTTCTGTTACCCGTTGCCCTGTTTTATATATATTCAATTTTAAACTAGAAAAAATCAAGCGGCCGTGCGGAGGTTAAAGGCCGCATCGCGCCTTCAGCGTTGTGAGCGAGATAATGAAAATATGAATATTGGATTCGGTAAGCGGGGAATGAAGTTTTTACGTGGGATGTAGATGTTTTCTATGCGATAGTAGCGAGGCTTTGTATCGCAGTTTTGGGAAGGAGGTAAAGTGCACGTGAAAAGAGAATAATGTGAAAGTTATTAGGGTTTATATTTGGGTGTAAAAACTTGGCCGAAAAGTTGGGAAAATTTTACAGTGAAGTGTAATATATTATAATGATGTTTATGGCAAGCGATTCAAATGACTTTTTATTGAATTAATTATATTTAAACGTATTTAATATCGATTTTTCGATGCTTTAAATTGGTTACGTATAATAAAAAAAAAATTCAGAAAAAGTTTTCTAATGCTGTAAATCTTTTAAGTCGCGCGATGGATCGATGAAAGCAATAAAACTACATTTTGTACAGAGAGCGACGGCAATCTTCTCTTAATCATCGGCGCTGCAGTAGCAAAACTTTTCCTCTATCAAGATTGTCACGAAGTTCTTTGGTCGCTCTAATTATAATAGTTACCTAAGTACACTAAGTCACTTTGAGCTTCGTAAAACATTTAAACATTTCATCGACTCTTTGGAATTCGCAAAATTCCTTAATATACCAACGATTCGTTATTCCTTCTGCCCTCCCCATTAATGGAATTTCAAAGAAAATGTTAAATATTCGCGCAACAAAAGCTTCACAAAAAAAAAACTAAATAACCCGTTCTCATTAAAAGTTAGTCTGGTTTCTCAGAATGTAATATTTCCTCACTGTACTTAATTTTCATTCAATTCAGCAATACCACCGTCTTCGTAATACTATTATATTTTACGTATAAAACACAAAAGAAAGTATAATATTCTAAAAACTTTATATCGGTGTGACCAAATATATTTTAAAATAAACTAATAAGCATAAGCCAAAGGTCAATTTAGTTTCAATATTTTCCCTTTATAAATAAACAGTTGGCTTGATAAATTATAGGATGCATTACTTGTTATTAATAGTATTTTCGCCACCCCACAAAAACCAGTGCTTAGACTTAAGAATCGTTGAATTATAGAATAGAAACAGCATAACCACTGGTAAGTTTTAAGAAGTTTATAACCATAGGATAACAACTGCATAACTATTGATAATGCTGAGCGGTCACAAACATTTAGAAAATTCAATCGCGTATTTTTCTTTGAAATCTTTTAATTTATAAATTAAAATACAAGTAACAACCATTGTTCAATCCTAGATAAATAAACCATTGACTAATAGATTTCAAAAACTCTGCCTTTCTTTGATTTCCGGTTCCGTTTAAACCGAACATCGACAAAAACACACACCGCACAACGACTCTTTCAATTACGCTCTATTCGCAAACCACGCACAAAAGCTTCGAAATTGCGAATTAATGCCAACGAAGTAAAAAAAAAAAGAGCCAACCAACCTCTACCATTACATATACACATACAAAGTGCGCTTAATGCAAACGATAAATAATTACATGGGCGCAGTCGAAACTCCATCCACGCTAGCGCGCACACCACCACCACCACGTTTCTCGCAGCGTAATAAAGTTTTAACGCTCGACCCTAGCAGCCGAAATCCCCGGGCCTTTCTTCGCCCCCGATTTTACACGCCCGCGGCGCGTCCCGTATAACAATATATTTATATATACGTATACACACACGCGAAGGAAGCGCGCTCGCATACATTGGGAGGTTCTATTCAAGCTTGGAGGCCAACGAATAATAATTCATAAACGAGGATGGGATGAGCTTATTATGCATCGATTTTCCTCAGGGAGTAGGGGGCGGACGATTTTTCGCGTGCGCCGAATTATGGTAATGCCGGGTCGCGCGTGAGATTCGCAATTTTGCGAGGTGAATTTTCAATTTCGGGTTCGCGAGTAATGGAGAGTAGGTTGGCATAGGTGTGTCTGCGTTTGTACGAATGTGAAGCGAAAAGGTTCGTGATTCATTTCGAAGGCTTTTTTAGCTGATGATAATTCTGTTGGTGGTAATTAGTGTGGATTATTATTCAGCGATTGCGGTTGATATGGTAATAGGTGAGTTGAAATTAACCTTTTTTCTTTGAAGACATTTCTATTTGACATGATTTCTTTTACGTTGATATAATATTATCCAGTTGCAGAGTTCGTACAATGACTTGCTGCAATATTAAATCTTTTCTATATTCTGGAAGGGCAAAGATTAACCGTAAACCGATATATGCTCGTAAGTATAGATAAGGTACGGAGGCTATAAGCTTCATCTTTATGAGACGCGAAACTCATCTACTTACATAAAGATACCACGGCGATATTGTCTCGTAAACTACAAAGTCGCCTGGTTTTCCTTATTCTTCGTTCACCGGTGTACACGTAATTTACATTATTTGTGAACGTACGATTTTTCAAGAATCCTTTTCATCAACATATACAAACAACAAAAATTATAATACACAAGAATAATTTTTCTTTATAAATTAAAAATAAGAAACGAACGACATTTCAACGACGAAAAAAAGTGTAATCACCAACGGCGATTAAAACAAAGCCAGCGCCTCATTAAAACATACCTCCACCTCCTTATCAAAAGCATATGTTCCCCGCACTCGAGCCCATCATCATCGTAGCAATTACTACGGTACGCGTGTATAGACGTCTCGTTGCACTACCTCCTGCCGACTGACTCATATCCCCGTGTCTCATCATCCGCTCGAGCCCAGGTCGCCGATAACATCGAATCGATACCTCGCTGCGCGCGGTTTCACACAGAACGTGACGGGACTTGACCCTGATACGACGACGACAAGTAAGACGATATGTATATATATGCACGCACGAATAATCAAAGACGTCGTGATAATATATACAAAGTTGTCGTAATTGGAGAGCGCTTCAATTACAAGGACGTACAAAACAAAGCGGACACGTCTTTTTTTTCTTCTTTTTAACAAGAACGTAAGATATGATTACCAGTATGGGTTTTGGGCTTCCTTAATCCACATATATCATGGTGGTTACATCACAGTGTGTAACGCATCATACGCGCGTGTGTAGAATGAATGTCGTATATGTATACGACGAAGCGCGCACGAGTGTATTTTAATTGACAATCGTGCGAACGTATAGGTCCTTTCGCCGCGCTGTGAAAATTTACGAGCGGATATGTATAACGGCTGCTGCACACATATATATATATACATACACACACACACATATGTGCTCGCACGTGCGTACGTGATTTATCGTTGTACACGCGCCGATGTTTACTTATTAACTGCACGGCGAGTGTACATATACATGTGCACTCGATGACGCGAGCCGCCGATTCTATATACCTCCCCACGCGAGATTTATGCATTTTCAATTAGCCAAACAAATATATACACACACACGCTGTATTTATTATGGAAATTGATCGTTATAATTAACGACGTGACGATAGAGGTTTTCTGTGTTATGGTTTCGTTTTGTGCTTTTGGTGCCTCTGTTGTTGCTCCTCTCTCACTCTCTGTGCGCAATGGTTTGTTATAGGTATGTATATATATATATATATATAGAGGTCGATTGATAATAATATTTTCCGATTGACAAATGATATTTGTCGCACGAACTATATATATATTGCAGTGGAAACTCGAGAAAGTAATAACTCGATTAAATAAGCTAGGTGATTATTATTATTATTATTATTTTCGTCGAAACATATTGGATATATCCCAGGGAAAAGATATAATCTCTGGGAATCCGTTAAAATCCACGTCAAACTTATTACTGACTTCGCAAGGTGAGCTTTATATATGTTTCCTCTCCCGCATCTTCCATTATTATTATCAAGGAGCACGGGAGCGCTCCGAAGGCAAGCATCTGTTCAATGTAGAAAAAGCCTGATTATCATTTCGACGAACTTATATACCTGGAAAATCGTTTCTAATCAACGTCTACTTATATTCTGGTGTATTTTCCATCCTCCTATACAATACCAGTCTTAACACAGAACGAAAAAAGTTTTGCAGTCGTTACTGCACATGGTACTCCTCAAAAAAAAACGAAAAAAAAACGTAAATCTACATTCATTTGATTCTCCATTAAATTCCGTTTAGCCTTTTACTTACATTAGAACGAAATCAGGGGAGCGCGAAACGAGAGTGAACCACCGCGACACTTTGCCCCAATGTCGGCACAGCTGTTCTCTCACACACGTCTGGATTTCAGGTCGGCGAAGATTAGCATTCCACAAGAGCGGTAACTTTTCCGTGAAGTTTCCTGACGACGCTGCGCGAAACTTGCGAGTATGGGAAATCTACTTCCGCTACCGACGATGCGCTAGGAGCAGAAGCAACAACAGCGGACTTTGTTAGGATCGCACGCGACACTAGAACGGAGAGGAGAAGTTTTCCGGTGGGTTGATTGATCGAGCTAGTAAGTTGATAGTGGGAGGTCATGGCGGTTTGTTTTTTGATTTTAGGAAAGCAATGTGGTTGGAGATAGCGTGAATATGAAATATTTGATTCAAGTAACTGCTTTGAGGAAGTTATAGTTAAAGTTATTATTGTTTTATAAAGTTTGGAATTTAATTTATGTTTAAATTATATTTTACGCAGTGTTTGAATTGATAAAGATTGTTTTAATCGTTTGTTAAACAGTTTTAGGAGTTTTATATTATATTATTCGCGTACAATTAACATCCAGTATGATTGTAATCGAAGATTTAATTTAAACTTTAGTTTAAAATTATTTTTTAAAGTTGTATAATTGTATACGGTTATACAAATGACCTTGCAGCATAAAATAATTTCGTAACTATACGATTTAATTAAAATTAAGTGCTAAAAATTTTCCATTAGTCATACTTGTAATTCTATGACCTATAAACACGCATGTCTGACTCAATTCGAGGTGAACTACTGAAAATACGTTCTCTAATCTAGATTATGCTCATTCATACGTGAATTTCTAAAATTACTGCTTTTAACTTTTAAATTAGTAATCAAAATCTTTTTCAACAAAACCTTGTATACTTGTATATTGTAATAACAACAATTCGTATTCAAAGTATTGAATAAAACGTTTTAATTGCGTATACCGACAAAACATTAATATAAATATTGCAAGAAATATTATAAGGCAGATTGTCACAATGTCAGCACACGGTTTTTTAGCAAGCAAAAAATAAAAGAATGTAACTTTTGAAAGCGAAGCACAATCGTGAAAAGAAATTCCACGGAGTGGTGAATTCCAAGACAAGGATCTCGGCGTGTTTCGCAAACAGGTGCAAGCAACGTTTTTTTTTCGTTGCTAATAATAATAATTTGACGAAAAAAACCATTGTATGATTTTAAAATACACTTTTGATAAAAATATTTCTGTGCATTAGCAAGGAGCAAACATCTTAATTATATAATATAAACTTATTTTACCGCATTTCCGACTAAAAAGCACGTTGTAACATAGAAACTCTGTAATTCTCCAGATAATCTCTTTATACTACTTTTACAAACTAACTTTCCTTATCAACTTTACATAAAACGACTTCCACATATATATATATAGACTGACTTTAGGTAGTAATTTATAACGAATTAAATTTACGACTCTTCAACGTCCATTAAGTAGAATACTAAAAGAACATTAAAGCTCAAAAAGACGCTATTCATTGTCCTCTCCCCGCAACTCTTCCAATTTCACCTTACATATACACAATCCCAAATCCTTCCGTCCTCCCAGAGTCGATCCCATCGCAAACCTCCACTGCTTCGAGATCATTATCAGAAAAGACACGGCGTGTATTAGCCGCATCTACCTCCCTCACCTCTCTTCGAAATTCATTTGCCACTCCTTGGCGCTGTTATTGAGTTAGTTCTCTCTCTCTCTCCCTGCGCGAGCGCGCGCTAATTGCTTTCTCAATTACGCGACGCGCCGCCCGTCGAAAGTTGCACTGCCGTGTAGACTCTCTCTCTCTCTCTTACTCTCTCAGTCTCTTTTTTGTTGCGAGTACGCGACTACGCGGCGCATCGGGAAAACGGTTATTACGCGGAGACTGCTACAGTGACGAAGGGACTGCGGTGCGGTTTGAGTTTCTATGAGTAAATGGGATTTTTTTTTTACAAATTGTGAAAAAATAATGATTTTGTTATATTAAGGGGTAAATATTTTTTAAACTAATTGATAATGTCAATGGAATAAAAATATTAAATGATAACACTGTCGTTTCCCGAACCATTACTTATGCTTTCGTTAAATAATTAAGTAAGTTAAAAGTCGAACGTCTATTTTAGTGTTTTGATTGGCTGTTCATTATCTCGTGGAGAGCCTATAGAGTGCGACTAATATAGAAAAGCTTTTGCTAACAACCTATAATTATCGCGTAGATGGCTTATGCAATGGCTGTTTCGTAATTCTCGTAACTATATTAATTTCTCGACGAGAAGGGGCTTCAACATAAACACTACACTATATAATTGTGTATTTCTCGTTACAATTAGGACGATGTATTGCAAAGCTGGTTAATTAATTGCGAACGTATAGTAAATTAATTCCGAACCGTCTAATAATCCGTATAGCAATTGCACTGTTCTCTCTCATCTCTATTACTGCGGTCGTCCAACTTATGTATATAGGAGAATTTTATCTCGTCTCAAGAATCAGCTTCTTCTCCTATCTGCTCATTTAGCCCTTTCGATTTTCTTCATTAGCCTTTTATTAAGTCCATTTAAATGTATATCCTACCCAGCTTTAGCGCGGTTAATCTTGTTTAACACCGAGATTAGGGAAACAACAAACTGGGGGATTTGTTTTATTATTTTCAAAGCTACTGCACTTATTGGTTTTTCAAGCTCCCCTACTGGGATTATGCACAAATAGCTGTTCTAATTTGCAATTCCCGCACACGAAGTAGTTAATCTTTTTATTGTTATAATAAATAATTTATACAAACTATAATATACAAATACTCGCGATGGGTACGTTAAAAAGTAAAATCAATGTAGACTTTAACTTTCAACACGTGTTCTATTACTATATGCGTTCTCTTTTTAACGTAAAATCAAAATACGTTTTTGTAATTTTTCGTAAGCGCGTGTTTAAAGTCATTTCTCTTCGTAGTACCCAAGGAGTTGATTAAATTCTTCGTTCTTGCGCGGGACATCGTTAAACCATATTTCATTTTCGACGGGAGTTAAAAAGAAATCTGAAGTTTTATCGGTAGTTTTAGCTTTATCTTGCGTCATTACACGACACCGCTCTGAAATTTTTTTCACTTTTCCGTGCTCTTATCTGTTCTTCAAGGTGATACGAATTTTTCATTGTAACCATTGAAAAGTTATATTTATAGGTAAACAAATAAATGTTAAGAGGATAAAATAATTCTTCATATACATTATGAAAAATAAAAATCAAAGCCATTATCTAAAAACAAAGTTAAATTTGTTTCAATAAAGTTAACTTCAACATGAAACGTTTGAGTAAGTAAATAGGTAAGGGAAGAAAAAAGACAACAATTACCATTTATATTGTCGGATGGCCCTGAAGAGCATTCGCGTGCAATTGGAGACAAGAGAAATTCGAGAGTTTGCTATGCAATTTGGTGAAACCATCGCGTACAGTACATAAGAAGACCACAGAACAAACTACCAGTAAATAACCACAGACACAGTAATTAAAGTCGGAGCCTTGCTCTATACAGGAGAGTCCAACGTTAAAAGTTGTTCGTACGCGGGTAGTAAAGCTCTGAAGTACATACGTACTATGTACTTACTCGCTATTGTGTGTTAAATAAAGAGAGTGATAGTTCATTCGTCATGAACATTGTACTTTTGTTAAATTCTTCTTTATTCTTATTTATTTTTTAACGAACTGGACATCTTAATAATGATGAATAATTTAATTTTTTCTTTTGTGTCTATTTCAAGAATAAAACATCTGCAGAATGTGCTTTGAAATGATTTAAAACGAAGTTTTCTTTTATTTCAAAATTCTTGTCAAAATATCGACAAAGCGTTTAAATTAATTATTTTCAAATTATCTCATTTTCCTAATACATATAATTCACATTACCGATTTCTAGCATTCATTTTGTTTTGTTTGAGATGTACTTTAAAATATGAAAAAATATTAATAAACCCGTTAGAAAAAAGATAAATAACAAATGATTTAAGTACGAAATATTCAGTAAATAAAATTAATTACTTTATAAAAATGTCTGTAGCTTCTTTAACAAGTACCGTTACTCAACCAAAAAAAAAAAAAAGAATTATTCAATAGCTCATATATCGTAGGACACATCAGCTATCCCCTGTTCCTTCTCCCCCTACTTAAAACACAACTGATCGCATCGGATTTTCGCCAAGACCAATGACCCATACCACCCAGGGAAACCCACTTCTCCTCACTCAACCGGTATCAATTTTCTCCCTCCTCTTCCTCCACCGGCACATATATATACATTCGATATGAAAAATCGCGGACACAGCCGATAATTGCCGTGCGGAAAGATGAATGCGGATGCAGTCTCGTACCACCGCACTGCGAGGTAATCGTTATCGTGGCCAGCGATGCGAAGAGGGACACTCGATCGGAAGCCAAGAGGGGAAAGATAGATAGAGAGAGAGAGAGAGAAGCAGCTAGGGTATCGCGGAATGCAACGCGCAACGTATACGAGGGCTCTCGAGGATTTTGATCGATCTCGATGGTAGTTCGCCGCTTGCGAGCTACCACCACGCAGAAGTGTGTGGAATCGAAAGCCACGGGAGAGAAAGAGAGAAGAGAAATCGCCTCGCGAGATGCCACTTGGGACGAGGTATACCGTTGCACCGTGTTGAGAAAATAAAGTTTCGGTGTGTACGCAGGGTTGTGTATATATGTATATATAGGTGTATCGCGATGGTGCTTGCGACGTCGTGGCAATTTATTACGAGGTATGAGAGAAAAGAGTAAGAGAGAGAGAGAGAGAGAAAAGATGGGAGAGTATGTGTAATATGTATAGAATTGTCAAGATGAAGAAGAGGGTACTTTAATCTGGAAATAATTTTCGTCAATGAAATTTATTGGATACGGTAAATCTTGATTTCAAGAAAATAATGATGAAATATGAGTTTTCTTCTGTACGTTGATGTTTACTGTAATGTATATAAGGGTATACGCGTTATATAAAAATCAAAAGGGTACGAAAATAGAGTTTTGTATACTTTTTGGTTTTACGAAAGTAAATTCATTGTTACTCGGATAACGGTCAAAATAACAAATAGTATGCGTTTAATGGGTAAGATAAAAGCAAAAATTTTAAATAGAAACTTAATTTAATGTCAAAATTATTGAAATATCGTTTTATGTAACAAATTATTAACATGAGAGAGGCTAACCTTTTGAATAATTTGCTATACTATTATTCAGTGAGCCTATGTGACGATAATAATAACTATTGAATAATCATGAATATTAAACTTAATCATGATGATGTAATGTATACGCCAATTATAGTGAAAATAGGTATAAAAATTCAATAAAATGTCATATATGTATAATATAGTATGATATACTGCGCCAGTTACTCTATAATAGAAAGGCTGCTTAACATATCATTAATCCAGCATAACTAAAATAAGGATACCTTGAGACCCCTCAATCAATATTTTATATCTATATAATTATATGAACCACGATTTTAGAATAATTCAACCGCGAAACGGGAGCAGTTTCGCAAATTGCAGAGAGAAAGAGAAGGCAGCATTATTGATGTAAATCTTATTGACGTAAAAGGGTCAAAGATTTTCTTTCACACTTCCAAGTCATTAGGGTAAAAGTCGAACCGAGGCAACTTCTCATTCGAGTATAATTTCCGCAATGCACGCTAGAAAATCAATCCCTAATCCTCCCACTATACTTCTTAACCTTGTGTCCTTGCGATTGTCACTTTTACGCACGATTCCACCGACTGTCGTCATCTTCGCGCCGAAGATTTTTCGAAATAAATTTCTTAATGCCAGTTTAACTAATTACAGATATATACGCATAACACGAGATTAAAAGTTTAATCGCTCGTAACATTATCTTACGCAAGTTTTCCCTTTTAACACATCTTATTAATATCGTAGATTATTTTTATTTTCTGATTTACATTTATATATGGCCGGTTCTCCGTCATGTCGCAGATGAAAAATTTTGATTTCGCTAAAAATTTTTTTATACTTTCTACTACATATTTTGAACTGCTATGAATTTATTCAGATTTTTTTAACCTATAGATTTGGAGACATAAGAGGTCAAAAACTGAATTTTGATGATTTTTTGCAGTTTTGACCGATTTTCATTAATTTATAACTCTTCAGGGAAGCAGTTTTCGCGATAGACACAAGAATAGTTTTTTTTTTTGTAAAATTTTCTCAGTTTTTCAATAAAAATATTTTTAAAGCTGTCGCTCATATATCTACAAATGAAACATTAAAATTCAGAAAGAAAAAAACCGGTCCAAGGTATCTCCGATTGAAAAATTCATGGAGATACCTTTTTATTGTACGAAGTATCTGTATAAATCCATTTTATAATCTAAAAAAGTATAGTTAAATTCTAAGAAAAATTACAAGAAAAAAAGTCTATGTGAGATATTTCGATATTTTGCTTCGTTTTGGTTTTTTGATTTTTAAACAAAAGAAAAACGAAAAAATGAAAAAATAGGTTATGTTATCTCTATTCTCCTTCGAAACGAAGAGAATAAGCTGTACCCGATGTAAATCGGTCAATTTCTTCAAAAGTTATAGCCGGTACATACATACACACACACACGTACAGACACGAAAATTTTTTTGCTCAAAAACGACGGATTTTCGTGCCAAAAGTCTTAAAACATGTTTTTAAACATTTTTTGTTTCAAAAATTTTTTTCATTATTACAAAGGTTCCTCTTCAAGGAAGCAAAAAATTTTTAGCGTAAACAAAATTTTTCATCTGCGACTTGACAGAGAACCGGTCATATATACTGTTATGTTTGTATGTTTACTGTAAACATTTTTATTTATTATAAAAATGATTTTCATAGTAAATGATTTCTTATAGGGTAAATTTATAACATGATTGAAAATCTAACACCCACATGTGTAACATATAATATTTTTATGCTTTCGAATAATATAGGAAGAATCATTTTATCTAGAATTTGGAATTCACCTGAATCTGATACACCATTACTAATAGAATGTAAAAAAAATATAATCATTATTTTTCAAATAAAAATAAAAATCACCCTCTAAAGGATAAACATATTTGTTGTTGTACAAAATGGTCACAAGAAAAACATTCTTTTAATACCAACAAAGACAATTTGTTTCTTAAAAAAATAAAAAATAAAAGGTGCTAAAAACCTTGTTAGCAATGTAGTCAATGCCGGATTGCACAGCATAATTTACATCATCACTCCGGCAATCGAATGTCCTTCAAACTTCCAGAACTTCTCGATAACCTCTAAAAAGCTCGCACGTACGAAAAATACATTACCCGCGTTCCAAACTCTTCAGCACTTCAAATTAATAAAAACGCGCCGGCCATAATCGCACGCGACACGAGGACGACGATATCTATATAGATATATACGAAACTTCATTACCCACGATAATTGTGCGATAGCGTTCGAGCGAGCAATAAACTCGGAGAGCGAAGCTGTAAAAACGTCGAAAGTAATAACCGCGCGTATACACTCTTAATCAGGTTTTCGTTCCTGTGTATCGTCCGTGTGTGCCATTCGCGAGAAAACCTCTCGAGCGTAGAGACATCGCGTGGAATCGTTGCTCTCGCGTAGTGATAAACGTCTTTCCAAAGGGTCGATAAAGCGCGAAAACCATTACACCTTTGTGAAACTATGTATACCTATCGAGAATATCGTCAGATGTAGATGTAGATATATACGTACACAAACGTTTCTACGTACGCGTATAGTGGGCGTTTCTTTTCAGGATTCGATTCCGCGAGGTCGGCAGTCGTAAGTCATCGTCGGCACAGGAGATTTACGATAGCTGATTTTCATTTCTATCTGGGTGTTTGTGTGGATGTATGTTTGTATCAATAGCACGCGGAATTTTGGGCGTATGTATATATAGTCTCGTTCCTACGTAATACATGTATATATGGCCAAGTCTCTGTCAAATCGAGAGGTCAAAAAATAGATTTTCTTGAAATTCGCACAAAATGTTTTGCTACTCATTCCGGATATCCCTGAATTCTTTTAGATATTTTGACCCATAGTTTTCGAGATGTAAGAGGTCAAAAACTGAAATTTGGTGATATTTTGCATTTTTGACCGATTTTCATTAATTTATAACTCCTCAGGGAAGCATTTTTCGCAATAGATACAAGAATAGTTTTTTTTTGTAGAATCTTCTCAGATTAAATTAAAAAAATTAAAAGTCTGATCCGGACTTTCTCTTTCAAAAAATTCATGGAGATACCTTTTATTGTCCAAAAGTGTTAATATGAATCCTGGAATGGGTTGTGAACGTTTATGGATCTAAAAAAATTCATTCGTGTTTTCATTTTTTTTTTAAAGTCGTACGCAGGTCTGAAAAAATATAGTTAAATTCTACAAAAAATTACAAGAAAAAAAGTTTACGTAAGATATTTCGAAATTTTGCTTCGTTTTTGGGTTAAAAATTAATCAAAATTCTGAATTTAATGATGAAATTTTATCAATATTAAAGGATTTTTTAGCTCAAAAACGAAGCAAAATTTCGAAATTTCTTACATAGTCTTTTTCGTAATTTTTCGTAGAATTTAATTATATTTTTTCAGACCTGTTTACAACTTTAAAAAAAATGAAATAAATTTTTTTAGATCCAAAAACGATCGCAACCCATTCCAGGATTCATATTAACACTTTTGGACAATGAATGGTATCTCCATGAATTTTTTGAAAGAGAAAGTCTGGATCAGACTTTTAATTTCTCTAATTTATATATTTCATTTGCATATATATATAAGTGAAAGCATATACATTCGGTGTTAAAAGTATTTTTATTGAAAAGCTGAGAAAATTCTATAAAAAAAACTATTCTTTGTCTATCGCGAAAACTGCTTCCCTGAGGAGTTATAAATTAATGAAAATCGGTCAAAAATGCAAAAAATGATCAAAATTCAGTTTTTGACCTCTTATATCTCCAAAATTATGAATCAAAAAAAAATCTGAAAAAATTCAGGAATATCCGGAATGAGTAGCAGAATATTTCCTGCGAGTTTCAAGAAAATCTATTTTTTGACCTTTCGATTTGACAAAGCCTTGGCCATATATATGTGTGCAAAGAAGTTGGCGAAACGTAGAAAAATATTGCTCTCGCAGCCGTCGGAAAGAATTCAATGGGAGATAGATGCAGCTTGTGGAATTGCCGGGTTGCCTTTTGTATTCTGTGCGGGGTGGTCGGGGCTTTTATTTCGAACAAAAACAGAAAAAGAAACTTTATTAAAACTTGATGAAAGTCATTTTAATGTTTATTAATACAAGACAATTTTGTTCGAAAAAGCGTTTCTAAATATATTTGAAGATTATCAATGTTTGAATGTGAATGAATGCATATTATATACATATTATTCCCTTTATATTTCAATAATTTTAATGTTATTACTTATTTTTAAAATACACGAAAAGAAATTTTTGAGTAAATTTTACCAGTTGCCTTGGTAGCCGAGGAACAGACTGTCAAAAACTCAAAAATTAATAGTTTTTTTAGTAAAATTTATTAGAATAATAGTAATTTTTCCTATAGATCTAATAAATTTTACTGGAAAAACTGGTAATTTTTGGGGTTTTGAAAGTATGTTCGTCGACTTCCAAGCCAACTGGTAAATTTTACTCGAGAATTTCTCTCCGTGTATAGATATTAATATTCACATTGTATAGCAATATTGAAAATTTGTCTATAATAAAAAATAAATAAGACCCGACAATCTATTGAACTATAGTTCATATATCAATCGTTACACCTATATATTTATAGATCAAAAAATTTATAACCACAACAAGTATACCATCCTCTCTCTAAAACTAATTGTTACACTTTATACAACTTATACGGTAAAGATATATTATCTTTGAAAGAAGTAAACTAATTTCAAACCCTTTATATTCCTCAAAACTTTTAATTAAACCCACAACAACGAAAAAACAACCTCCCCCATTCAATCATTTCACCGTCATTTTATTTTCCTCGAGACTTCAGTAAAGTTCATGTTCCGCGTGACGGGATTTCAGACTCGGCGCTGCGCAGAAACGTCCGCCGAGTCGTTATGAAACGTTTACTAGCCGGATTCGTCCTTAATGCCGAGCGCACGTCGATGGCGGCCGGGTCTCAGCGCTTGCTGAATCGCCAACCGCCGCGAGTCGTACCCTACATAACTTCCTTGTGACAATAGAGCACAGCCTGAGAGCCGTGTGGCCACGTGATTACCCGGGATATTCATTAAATTTAGGATCTCCTAACTGTTTCTCGTATACTGACAGTCGTCGAATTGTATGAGATGTGAAGTGCGGAGAGGAACGAAGAAAGGAAAATACTCGAGGGTATATGTATAGATATAAGGGTGAATTGTTTTTTTGTGATGGGGAAGTAAAATGGGGAGTGTAAAAGATAAGAGTTGAAGAAGTATTTTTATGTGGTTCATGGGTAAATAGGAGGATTTTCATTGGAGCGTGTAAAGTTTTGTATATATAACAGATATATGAATATCATATATAACCTCGATTTGTATAAAAGACTTATAATTTACATCGAAGTTTTGAAAATTTAACTTCTTTTTAATAATTGACATAAAAAAGTAATAATAAAAAATTAAGCTTCATCTCAAATTTAATTACATGCTTGATCGACTATGGCATTATAACGAAACAATTGTAGAGAAAAGATTTAGTCTCTTGCAGAACATTGTCGTTTTCCGCAACAAAGCGTTTAAAGCCGTTTCGTATAGCCGGGAAAATGGAAATGAAAGGTTTTTTTTTTCAACCTCCGATTCCTGATGGTATGGGGTGGAAACAATCAAACGTTATTCAACGAGGTAGAAAAAAAGTATATAGCCGATAGCCCGCTGGTGTTCATTGAATTTCGCTCTCTTTGATAATCGAAACGAGCGAATTACCTCGCACTTTAACGGAACATTATAATTTCGATATTTATTTATTTACGTGTTGACAGATGAGACGAACAAATAATGAACATTTACTGAACGATAACTGCTATTTTCAGGTAAACACGTACTTTTTTCTATTATTTGTCTTTCAGTCAGCAGCACGATTGAAATAACTCATTTCTTTAGTAAATATAAGTTATCTTACGATTAAATATGTAGAAGAAAATGTTGATTATATATTAGCTCTTCTAAGTTTGTTTATCATTAAAACTATTTTAATTTAAAGTTTGACTATCTCAAATTAAAATTTCAGATTTCAAATTCTTGAAGTATTAATAAGTATTAATAAGAGAAGTAAGTATTAGTAAGAACGTCGCACGTAGCATAACGAACAAGCAGTAGCATAAAGCGTAGAATAGAGTCCGGGCAGAAAATGGGGAGAATAGAAGAATATCGTCGAGCGAGCTCCTATTTATTAACCGGTATTCCATACAAATTAGTTGACCCTAGTTTCTTTGGAACAAAAACGACGCCTACGAGAACCAATAGAAGCAAGTTTTCCTTTGAGGATTGCACAGGCTTCCGGCTCCAACCGCTTCGACAACTTCCCAATGAAAGTCATGAAAGTAGAGAAAGAGGGAGTTTCAGGAAAGTTGTTAGGCGAACAATTTTTTTCGTTTTTTTTCTACACTATAAATTGCGAAACTTTATACTAGGCAATTAACGGGCTAATGTTACGTGAAGCACTAAACATTTCGGACAATGAAAAAGGGGAACGCCTTGAGTAAAGATGTCATAATTTCATCGCCGGTAATAAAACACTCGAGTGCACTTATTTATCAAGATCTTGTGGTTCTCAGGAAATGCGTTTCAAGGATTGCTTGTTATTGCGATAGAAATCGTAAAAAAGTTCTGTCTCGTACGTAAGAATTTCTTTCAAAAACAAGAAGGAAAGAAATTTAAAATTATGTTATAAGAGCCCAACCTTATAGATTTAGTGAAAATTTTGAAAAATCCTTGACCAATTTCTCACAAATTTCCAGTCGTCGTTCAATATCAAATTATCCCTACTCATTTCCGACTACTCAGCATCCCAATCGATCTCTAATTAGATCAATTCCCGACTGAGAAAGCGCACCCCGACGATCTTGTTTTTCAGCACAAACGCGACGCAAGCTGTGAGCGAATTCAATCACTGACTCTAATAACGTTTCTGACCCAGCGACGACCAAAAACACGCCAGATATTCAACGTCGCGATTCGGTGCACGAAAACATCGTAATAGAGTAGTAGTAGTAGTAGTCGCAGTAAGCTTGGAGACTGAGCTTACTACATCTCTCTCTCACTCACTCACTCTCTCTCGCTCTCTCGATTATTCGGCAACTAATCGGCCCATTAGCTAGGAGCGTTCGGCCTGGGCGCGCGAATGAAGATGTATTTCGCTATAAGAGTTTCCGGCTGGCGTTAAATCATCCCGACGACTGAGAGTGTCTGCATATATATATATATATATATATATATAGAGAGAGAGAGAGAGAGAGAAATAGTAGATGCTGTAGGGGCACCGACGTTGTGTATGGGAGTAAGAGGTGTATGCTGGCGTGGTAAATAAGGCGTGCGGAGATAGAGAGGAGTTTTGGGATTGGAGGTAGTTTGCGAGGTTATTCGATGTACTTTATGTAAATGTGCCGGTATTTATAGGAAAAATGCGCGGAGATTTGCAGGATGGAGATTTTTTTTATTACGTTGTACTATATATACAAATTTATATATAGGTGATTTCAAATGGATTTTTATCTGGATTTTGGTATCTGAGTTAATATATATATATATATACCAAAAATGACTTAATTAGGATTCTTTACATATAGAAAACAGTTTGAATAAAATTTTTCAACTCACTCATCATCAACTGACAAAATTTTCCGTAAAATTAATTTTCCCAACGTATATCTATAGTTCAAGTACCACATATCAGCGCACACACAGCGTTTCCCATCCAGCCCTTTTTTCAAACTATTTTCTCCTTCAACGTCAAGCTCGCCCTTCAGAATTCCATAAACGCACTGACGCTACCTTCACTTTTCAAAAAATCTCTATATACATATACACACACGGCCTCGCTGTATATTACCTGCGTTCCTTTATACGACCTGTGTATATATATATATATAAGCGTGTGTGCGCACAGGAAATCCGATAACGTCGCCTTCGATTAAACGAACACATATCCTAGTACATGTAAGCGTGTACTGTATAATAGGCACGTATAATATATATACATCCGCTTGTGTATATATATGAGAAGGTTACAATGAATACCCTAGGGTCTATGTGTGTATATATACGGAGGGTACGAGGCAAAGGGACTATACTACGCAACTTGCGAGCGAACTTTGTCTCGGCGAGTTCGATAATCGAGACGGCTGTTTTGCATCTTACCGCGTGTTTAGTTATGTATAGGTATATACATGGTGCGTTATAGTTGCTTTTGATGCAAAGTGCTCGTGATTTTACGTGGCTTAGGTATGGAGCGAGGTGTAATTAGTTTTTTCTAGGAGAAAAGTGGCTGGCGTGTAAGCGTTTTCTTTTCTTCGAGAATGTGGAACAGAATGTGGTCGAAGGTGGTTAAGTGATAGTTGCTTATACAAATGTGGGATGGAATCTGCGACATATTTTTGTTTTTTTTTTGTCGTGGTGTTAAATGCTATGTTTTTCATAAGGATTCGTATTATTTGTAGGACATAGAAAAAAGCTATATCTATTTTTAATTGCACTGGAGAATTTGTCGAAATAAAAAATGAAGTAAAGATACTTTTACAATTTTTATATTTGGTGGTTATTTAGAAGTTTTGTTGTAAATTTAATTTTATAGTAGGATAAAAATTCAATATTTTCATGAAGATATATGGATATTATCTAACAATAAATTATTGTGAAAGGCCATAGCCTTTCCAACGTAAACTTTTTGAAAATGTTCCATTTTGAGTGGAACTATACGAGGCTCTAGCTGCTGGAAAGTTCACAATGAATATAGCACTTTAGAAAATACACGAAAAGCTCCCAACATTTATCATTAAAATTGTTGTCATAATGTTTTGTTCAAGTTATAATATAGTCACGGCGGTATAGAATTTAGATTTAACAGCAATAACAATTTACACATGAATCATGTAAATTTTCTATAAACGTGATTTCGTATGAAAAATTCAAGCGAATGAAAAATAAAATTCATTTTTCCACACGTATTAAATTTCATCCCTCTGCAATTCAAATACGTGCATTCGAACTCTTATATTTACATTCTTCTATTTACATAAAAAAAACAACGTAAACTTTTAAAAATGCCTGAATGAAAATTTAAAAGGAACTTATTTAACTAACCTATTTATCATTGATAAGTAAAAAATAAATTGAATTCTTGAAATTTTGAAATACGTAAAATATACAAAACCTTTGTATGAAGTATAACTAAAGAGTATTTCAAAAGAAAAATAAACTTTTCAAGTAAAACAGCAATTTTTTTACGTTATAAATGCAATAAAGTTAATCCTACCACTGAATTTATCCAATATTCCACGTAGACACTGTAGACACTAATAAATTGACTATTCTCCAGGGCCCTCAAAATTTTTCAACAACCATGTCGAAACTGACACGTTACATACGTCTCTAACCCTTAAAATACCATACCGTACAGCACGTTTTATACTCGACGCTGTTCATATCATCCATTTTTCCATTATTCGAATTTCAAAATGAAAAGCAGCGATATTTCATATAGAGCAAACCATTTCGCCGCAATAACGTTTATGTGTTTTCCTTCAAACTTCGTACCAGCGTTCATAATAGAGCCGAAACTTCTTCTGTTACGCGGTGAAACGGAGACAGAAAGAGAGAAAGAAACGGACTTGCCGAACCGAGGCAAAAGTAGCAAGTTGACTATTATATAGTACAGAAAATCCGAAAATACATTCGAGAGAAACTCCATGTGTTCTCCTTGCGGATTTCCTTTGCCCGCGCGCGTCTGTCTCTATCTAAAGTCGCACACACACACACACACAGACACATACATATATATCGCGACTTTATCCACAGGTAATTTAGAATTCCCTCTCGACTCTGTTTTTATCTTTTCGAGCCCCGGCTTTTTGTATTTTTCACTCGCAATCCTTTTTTTTCTCTCCCAGCCGCACGCGCGCGGCTTCGCTCGCGGCGTTCGTGTGCTATTTTGCGGTCGTTTTTCTCACCCTTTCCTTCTCTTTTCTTCTTCTCTCTCTCTCTCTCTCTCTCGCTCCCTCACTGTCTAGTCGCGCGCGAGCGGTTTTTTGTTCCACCCTCGTTCTTTTCGCGCGTGCGCGCGCGTCAGCGTCGCCGCTGTCTTTTATTTTTCTTTCTCTCGTGCTGTCGCTGTCGCGCTAGCAAACCGGAGAACAAAAGCGCGCGCGCGCGCGCGCGCAGCGAGTATCGATTTGGCATCATTACCTTAAGTGACCAGGAGTAAATTAAAGTAAAAATCTCACCGCCATCGGCTGTCGATGCGCGCGCGCGCGTGCTCGAGGCTCACCCGAGTTAATGGAAATACTGCGGCGGCGAGGAGAAAAAGAAATTGCTGCGGTGTTTATAAGAGTTGTGCGATTTTATTTGGGACGAGGTTTAATTAACTGATTATTTGGAGTTGTGTAAGCGATGGATAAACATCGTAATGCTGTGTGGTGACCTATAATGTATAATACGTTGAAATCGAAGATTGGAATAATTAGATGAATTTTTTTTTCTAAGAAAGCAAATAAAATGTTGATGCGGAATTTTAACTTTTTTATAAGTCAAAAATTATTATTTTGTTAAATTTAAATTTGAGAAAATATAAGCTAAAGTATCATTGAAATTTTATAAATTATTTTACGAAACGAAGTGGTTTTAATTTTTTTTCAGACCATGTTAATGGTCACTTTAAATACTTTATCTGCACAGTAATTAATCCCTTCATAATTAAAAGCAACTACAGGTATATTTAAAGTCATTTTGCCCTGCATTAATGACGAACGGTCAGCTTTATTTCACGTTATTTGCGGATGAAAACTCCATAAATTGTATTTTTCATTTTCAACATGAAAATATATATTACCCTGATATATGTTCCACATAATAAAGTACCATCAAAATTATTCATAAATATGACCTTTTCTTGTTTTCGAAAGATATGCACTTGCCAATTCTAAAAGTGAGCCGTTGCTACTTTATAAACTACGTTGATTCATTGCATTTTTCAGGTCACTGAGACGTATTTTCATAATCCTTCAAAAAGCTCTGTCTAAGTCTGCTACGGGCATGTGATATCTTTTGGAGTCAGGCTACCTTTTTCGGGGCTTGGTGGATAGCGAATAAGAGAAATATAAAGTGTTTGAGTTTAGGGTCAAATCCACGATACTACATGAAATATGCACCAGTATATACTGAAAAATTGTCAAAAATAATGTTTAATAAATTTGTAACGTTTATTTTTCCTACAAAAATGTTACTGTAGATAAAAAAAATATCTCCTCTCGCTTATTAAAATTTTAATCATATCTTTTACGTATAAATTTTGTTTCGGCAACTAAAAAATAAAAACATACAAATTATCCCGAATTAATCACGAACAACGCTAATTAATTTATTGGTTCCATTAAGACACTAAATTACATAATTTTATCGCGAACGCCAGTGCGCGCGCGCATAACCATTAGTCGACAGTGGCCTCTCGATTATGTTAAACGCAGGCGTACGTGTCAATTAAAATCAATTTCACACGTGAGAGATAGATTTATCGATCAGAGCTATCGGCCGACGCGCTGGCCGACTGGCACCGCAAGGGAACCTCTGACCTACATCTCTCTCTTTTTTTCTCTCTCTCTCCCTCTACTGAAAATACGTATAATATATATATATATATATTTAAATTTAATCAGAACAATGTTGTAACGTGCCTCGCAGTCCTTTCCCCCTGCGCGCTCTTATCCCAAAATTTCCAAAAGAAATAATGAAAAGTAAAGCATCAAAGAATTCGGTACAATGATGTATATTTTTCCCAATCCAAACGAAAAAAAAAACGAATGAGAGAGGGAGAGAAACAGAGGAAAGTGAACTTTTATTCGAAAAGCGCATCAAAAGGCCATCCATCCTCGTCTGCATCGAATCCCTTACGTACACACACGTATACGGGACAAGCGCAATGTAGGTCTGGCCGTTATATTTTTTTTCTTTTCGTTTTTTTTTTTCAACCTCCTCCTCCTCCTTCTCCTTTCGTTTTTTTTTCCTTTTCGCTGAAGTTCGTCGGGACGTGTTTTCCCGCTCTCGGCGTCTGGCCCAGTACCAGCACGAGCCACCTGGCACAAGTCGGACTTCTTAATAAAATCACACTACGCCGACGTATAAAACATATAGAGGAAGAGAGGGAAACGAGACGAAGCTGTATACATATAACACACCGGATCTCCTCCCTGTAATAGTTCCTCTTTCTTCCTTTCTTCCGTCCTCCGTGGAAGGAGGAGAATTTAATTTACATCGCCGGCTCGATGCCGTGCACGTCGCTCCCACGTGTATGTGTATATATATATATATGTAAAATTGAAAATTCGGTATTTCAATAACAGCAGAGGAGGGTACGGAAAAAGAGCTAGGGCGCAGACGAATTCGGAGCGAGCGCGAAAACTGCTTTAGAAAGAGAAAAACATTTTCCGCGAACTCTCTTGCTCTCTTTGTATCGCGCGATGCACGCACATCGAATGTGTAAATGGAGAGAGAGAGAGAGACTTTGACCTGCGGGCTCTTTGCTGGGGCTATATATACGCGCGCGTTTTATGCGGACCCGCGTGTGCGAGCTACGATTCCATCAATTTATATACACGACTGTATGCGGGAGGGAGTATGTATATATATATATATACGTATGCGCGTTCACGTGGGAGTGCACGCATATCTTTTTTGCAGAACTGTACAAATGGCTAGGCAAGGGCAACCGAAATCTAATTGCACGAGTATGAAATTGTACGTTCTTTTTGCGATGTGTGTATATTGGTATATATAGGTATATATGTTTGTAGGTAGGTTGTACGAAACAGTATAGGTTCGGGATTATTTGGTGAATTATTAAGCTGAGATTAATTTCAAGTATGTAAATTATGTAATTTTCATTTATATGTGAATTTGCATTTAAAAAGGTCTCGCATTTGTTTGAGTAATTTATTATATATTTTCGACATATATACACTGAATCCCGCGTGTAATCCTCGTGAAGAATGATATCATTATAAAATTGGATTTTATATATATATATATATATATATAATTATAGATTTTTATAAACATGAATAAAAAGTACTGCGGAACGATGAGCCAAATTAAATAGCGGTTACATATAATCATAGTGTCCTTTATTCATTTATTTTTTCCCTTTTTCGTTAAAAACAAAGAATATCTCAACAAAGCCTTTCTGAATTATTTAGAAAAATGTATATACATAATTATAATCCTTATTTCATATGATACGCTCAATTCCAAAAGGTTTACCTGCGTTGCATGAGTAATGGTATAATAACGAAACTGCGCTCACAAAGAAATAACTTTTATTTTGTGAGCTGGAAAATATAAAATTTCACAGACTTTGAACACAAAACACCGATAAAATACAACCCAATTTTCACATGTCAATTGTCTATTTTTTACTCTTTCTAACGTTAACAGTTATTTACAATAAAAAACATTTTTACATTTTCAATAGAAACTTTCCAACCCAAACTATATACACGTTCAAATAAAAGCCATTTACTTATATATTAAATCCAAATATCGATCTATACATATTTGTTCACCTCACTCGCGTAAATGCGATTAGAATAACACGCGTGACTCGTATATATACGAATAAAAAGTCATTTATCAGTATAAGCAATCGAAACTTCGAATCTGAATCCCATTCTAGAAAATAAATTGCTTAGACTTCTCCAGTCGATTTTTCGCTATGAACAAAAAGAAAACGACGATCCCGCAAGTATGGTCAATTGCTCGTTGTCACATATATATATATATACATATAGACACACACACACACTAGGGGGTTCCCCCCTGCTCGCTCCGCTCGCCAGCCCTTATTCATGGACCTTTTATTTATTTATTTTTAACTCCTGTTTATTATTTACAATCTGTCGAGTGACATTAAGTAAATTTACATTAAAATAAGCAACAAACAAA
>JAWWEQ010006690.1:0-49869 GCA_035583055.1 Torymus tubicola
TCATTGTATTTTTTTCATTGTTTTTTTTTCACTCAAACAAAAAATGTATACCCACACCTACACACGTACATCACAGAGACATTCGACAAATCTAATTTATTTTCGCGATGTGAATGCATTTTCGCGACGCGACGTAGAGCAAAAAAAAACAACAACGACAACTATACACAAAAGCTCAGATTAACCTTCCGCCGCCACTGCAGAAGCGCATCCAGATCGATAATTCGCCCAAGCCTGGGCCCCTCTATCTCTCTCTCTCTCTCTCGCTTCACTCGCGCAATTTGCATATATACGTCTCTCTGCACATCGCTCGCCGTCGTCTACGTCGTCGTGGAAAAAGAGACGAAAAAAAAACAACAACGCGACCGGCGTAACGAACGTTTGATTGAAGAGAAATAAAAACGTACGTGTGCAGGTATATATGTATATATATAGATATACGTGCAACGATGTAGAAGAGGGGAACCACCGAGGAAGGATTAAAGTAAACCACGGCCGAGCTTGTATAGCTTCACATCGGCTTTAAGGGTCGCACGACTAGAGACTCTATGTGTATATATATGTATATATATACGTATGTATACCTGTACGTGCGCCGATTCAACTGCGGTTTGAAGGGTGATCCTATCAGTTCGTAATGCGGACTCTTACAAGGGTTGGTAGGCTCGTCGTGTTGGCCGTCGTGTGTGGGTAACGTCGTAAAAGGCTCAAACATTTACATACACACACACATACAGTATCGTAGTTGTATAAGTGGCTACAGTTGGTTACTCTCACGCTGTCTCGTCTCACGTGTGTACGAGTATAGGTATTATACACATACACACAGACACGTATGTACTAGGACATCACAGTACGCGATTCTTAATTTTAGCGGGTGTATTTTTATCGCGACCGTGTTGCCTTTAAAGTAACACGTGTTGGCGATCCCAACCGCGGATAAGATCTAAATTTACGCGTGCTCGGGGTTGTTGTAGTCGGTATAGCAGCACTCCGCAGGGGTTGCTTATATGTGTGTGTATACAATTTTTAGTAGGATTATATCGGGCGTGTTTCTGGTTTCTCTCTCTCTCCCTCTCGCTCTCTTTCTCTTTCTGTTGTTTTTACTATTCCAACCGAGATTGTTTCGGAAAGGTAGCATCACTGGTGGTATAGCGTGAGCAGAAGCCACAAAAGTTTTTTTTATAGGTTTACGTTGTATAGTCTCTTGGAATGCTGCTACGTCATGAGCTTTCTCTTTTTCATTTTCATTTTCGAGTCATTTCGGTATATGCTATACGTAATCAGTTATATATCAGCGTCACGTCGATAAATTCCTTGTAAATACGTGTTATCTTATAATCATTGGTATTCAGCTAAAACCATTCGTCAAAACCAGGAAGCTTTATATATTACACCGTAACTGTGTACCATGACTCGATCGAAAGATCGAATTACTACAAGCCAGTGAGCGGCATTACCGCAATAGTAGTAAACCCGACGGAAAACGCAACCTTTAAATACCACTGAGCCTCCCCGCGAGGAATATAACGTGAGCGTGCGTCTCGCTTCCGCAGCTTTATTCCCTTTGAACCTTTTGTGGTAGCGCGACTACGCCTCGCGGGGGTAAAAACGTCAGGTTCATATCGGATGACGAGAGTATAAGAGGAAGGGAGAAAAAGAAAAAAGAAATAATAATATGCGTGGAAAGAGGAAATTTTCTTCTACAAAACGAAACACTGTATACCTTGTATCTTACTACACTACGCGTTTCGGAAAAAAAGGCCAAGTACTCGCGATAATTTTCCTCTTCTCTTTCTCCAACAGCAGCAGCAGCAGCAGCTCTTTACTTCTTCGACGGGGAATTTCAAAAGCGAACTTTCTCTCTCTCGCGCCGAATTGCTCGCAGGCTCGCAGAGCGAACTTGCTCGACATTTTTCTCTCGACTATCTTTTTTCTCCTCCTATCTACTTCTCTCTCTCTCACTCTCTTCCTTCTTCTATATCCTCTGATATTCGCTCGGGCACGAGAACAGCTCCTTTTTCTTTCCTTCCTTCTCACAGCCTCAACCTCCGCAGAGCTTCTCTCTCTCTCTCTCTCTACCTCCGTTTTACGCGTATAGGCTACATAAATCAGAGATAAATCACTTTAAACTCGCACTGTTAACTCCAGCGCGCGAGCGCGCACGCCTTTCCGCTCGGCAGTCTAATCGATAGTCGGCGATAATGAAGGTGCGCGTCGTCGTCTTCGTCCTCCTCTTCCTTCTCCTCATCCTCGTTCTCAGCTCTAGCGTAAATGCGCGGAAAGTAAGTAAAAGAGATGGAGAGAGAGAGAGAAAAAAAAATCTTCCCTAGATTGACTCTACGTACCGATGGCAGTAGCAGCGGCGGTAGCGACGTTCCATTGAATTCGGCCTTCGTCGAATGATTTACACCCTTTGAAAAAGTTCCTCGATGGCGCACACGAACGACGCGCGGGGAAGGGAAGCGGAAGAAAGAAGAGGGCATTGATAGAATGAATTTATACCTGGCTTAATGACGGCTTCGAGCGAGTTTGTTGCCCGTGCGGTTAAACTTTCAGTGGTTATGACCCGCGAGTAGTCAGACGTGGGATGAAGTGCATTGTACCTAAATGATCATAATTTGTATATATGCGTTGTTCTAGTGGTTTCACTTCAGTCATGTATGATTTCACTTCAAACGTGTCGGTAAAAAAGAACGTATCAAGCGAAAAGAAGGTTACGAGAGACGAAGAGAAATGCGTATATATATCCGAGACAGTGCTTTTAGTTATACATCCCCGAGCGCCTCCGGGGAAATTCGAGAAATTTCAATTAAACTCGACGGGCCAGTGGAGTGGAGAGAGGGAAACAACACAGGGATAGCGTATCTACATACATTAAACAAGTAGCGAGCAAGAGAGGAGAGAGGCTCAGAGACTTAAGACGGACTCTCTCTCTCTCTCTCTGCCCCCCCCCCTCTATAACGTATGAATGCTTTAGACTGATACGCTTTCCCGCTGAATTCGCTTCAACTCCCACGAGTTTCTAAGAGCGCCCGGCGAAATGAAGGCGAGGTTCGAAAGGACGTTTGCAAAATTCCGTGCTAATTTGGCTGGGGGATTTGCGCGTGGGATTCGATGAGTGTCTAGTTTTATCTTGAATGGGCGCTGGATTGGGCGGGACGTGAGAGAAAGAGAGAAGGAAGGTGATGAGAAATTTGCTGTTTTAGTGCAGAATCAATGTTTGGAAAGTGACAAAATGTGGCGCTTTTGATTAAGTGAATTCCTTGTGAAAGTATAATGGATATATTTGCATTTTTGATTATGAACATGGTAAATGTAGTAAATTACGTACAGGTTATAGTTTTTAGTTAGATCTAATTTAATTGAGTGAGACATACTGAACCAGTTGGAGAAAGAAATGCTTCTAATTCACATATCGGAAAGTTTATATATAATAATTTTGTGGTTTATGCTTGTCCTTGCTAAATTGTATTATTATGCAAACTGTAATTTGAACTTCGTATGGCTTTTTCATTTTAGCTTCATTTCGGCGAGCAGAAACAATTCTCGTTTATTAAAAATCGATGAATTACTTCATCGTATTCACTTAATTTCGGATATTCTTACTTTTGACTCAGTATGTATATTTTATTATGCAATGGAAATTTTTTTTATATTTATTCAGCCGTTTAGACTAGCTTACATGTATTTTGACATTTATGCAATACAATACAATTTATTATTTCGGCGGGTTTATGTCGTTCTAAGTGTCTTAATTGATTGAACGTTAAATTAATATGAACAAATAAAAAATATTATTGATCCTACCTGTAAAGTACGTACTCATGTCAATCGAATAAGTGAAACGGAATATTGACTGAATAATTTTCATTGCTTTGATGTATTATAACAACAGTCACATAAACTAACCGTATATAAATGTGAAAATTAGGTCATTATATTGTGTTATAAATGTAATGATGATTTCTGCTATTTCTAGGTACATATAGGAACCATAAAATATTAATAATCTAAAGTGTGCTTCAAAACAGTTTCGTTAATTAAATTCAATTCGTCGTTTCCAGCTTACAGTTTTATTGTGCCACGAATGCTTTACAAACATAGCGACCAACCATATTGTTACTTCATAGCAATATTTCTCTTTAATAATATTTTTAAGGAAAGACATATTACAATTTGTACTTTGCTCGTGAAATTCATAAACTTCAAAGAATAAAGATCAGAACGTAATCTGACCTACATTCGGATAAAAATGTTAACGAGACAAGTAAAACGAAAAAGAGTTATATAATGAAAAAGAGTGCATAAAATAACGAAGGGGAATGATATTTAAACAGTTACCCTTTGAAACGAGGTAATGAATGCCCGCTGATTACGTTGCTAGATGAGAACTGTAATGTGCGAGAGTCGAGTAATACGATTATGATAACGAGATGAGGATAATATATCATTCTTTCTCAGTTAAGCAGATGTCGGTGAAAAGGAGATTTGGAAATGGGAATCGCGTAAATCCCGCGAGTGCTTACCATTGTGCCAAATTTTACAAGTACGAAAGTTTCACATTTTTCCGCTATCTCAAAGAGAAATTTCTGAAACCACGAACAAAATTCTTTATAAAGATGTTTCAAAACGTGACAAACGTTAAAATTTGTTAATCTTTTAAATGGCTCTTACAATATTAGTTAATCTTCAAAAGGATTGCAAGGAACCTCGTCCCTTTAAAAAAGTCGTAAACAAGTAATAACTGTTATAATCTAATAACATTTTGATCCATCAACACAGCCCAATCAAATTACCCAAGTCTGCTTCTCACCACAGAACCTCGACGCTTAGGGATTTGCGGCATCTCCGAACCTCACCACCTACGTATCAATCATATCAGTACTTTTTTTCCTCCCCCTTCAATAATCCTCTTCTCTCGTACCACCGTCAATCCATTTCAAACATATATATACATAAATCGTAAAGCTCTCAATTGATCGGGCTGTCTCATCGTCTACCAACACAAAAATCACAAGCACCTCGTCCCGCCCTAAAAATAAAGAACACACGCCCTCTCGACTATACAGAAACGTTGACCCTGTACATTTCATTAAGGCACTCTCAAGTGCCTCTCTATCTCTCTCTCTCTGTCTCTCTCTTGCTACGAGAGAATTCAACACCGCTCGGATAATCCCTGGAAAAACACAAGCTCGCGCGCGCGCGCGTTCTCTCTCCGAAAGATTATTGCAGACAGCCGCGACGTCGACGACGATGGCCCCGATCGCGCTTGAGTGTGCTAAAAGAAGACCCTTCTCTCTCTCTCTCTCTCTCTGTCCTCCCTACAGGCGCGCCTCTTCATCCGTCTGACATCAGTCAAGCGCTTCGCGTGCACTTGAGTCTCTCTCTCTCTTTCTCTTGGACGTTAAATCCTTCAGTCCCGTGGATATAGAGGGAGAGAGAGAGAGAGAGAGAGTAGGGATCGACGAGGGTTTTACGAGCCGGTTAAGCGAGTAATCAACATTCTCGGCTTTCCTGCTACGTTCGGTACAAAGGCGCGGAATGAGCGTGGCGAAGGGGGAGATGGAGAGAAAGAGAGAGAGAGCGAGAGAGGCTTTAGTGACTTTTATTGCTCGCGCGACTGATTGAAATCTCGATGCTGGTGCTGTAGGTGGCGATTGGCTCTATACGCTAGTGTGTATACCTATATATATGTGTGTATGTGTGGTCAGGACTATGTGTGAGAGAAGCGATTAATTTCAGTGCGAGAGGTGATAACTCAGTGATGTACGTGTAGAAGCGAATTTAACGTTTTTGAAACGTATAATAATACTGTATAATGTGTATATAGGGACACATTCAGATAGCTGGATTCTAGCATTTTATGTCTGTTTATTTTTTGCAAATTATTCCGAATTGATCGTAGGTCATTGGACTATTACGTGAATCAAAACCGTTTGACATTTCTATTATATGAATAATATCCTGAAAACTAATGTATTCTACTCGCCTTATTTGCCTGTCGCAGGCCAACATGATACGTACATAAATTACACCACTGACAACGTAAATAGATTTCAGTCAGACGGGCCATTAGCTGGCAAATACAAAACCATAACTCTTTATGAAAACAGTATGCTTTTTTTTATCTCAAATGCATACCAATCCAAACAAACGATATACAAATAATAGAAACAACGTAACCTACAATCGCGAAATATATAATCATCTTCGCCCCATACCGTTACCCACGTTTATAGTACGAAAACTGCTCGTCTTTTACGAACTCACTTCTCCCAACCAATTAACCACGGCGAGAGGCGCACGTGGTAGCAGTACGTATAACAATCGGCCCCGAAAAGACGTCAGTTTTCCCTTCCCATTGCTCAGTCCTAACAGCGCGCGTAATCGCGCAAATATTATTCAGAGATCGGCGCGCTCAGGCGCACTTTACTCTCTCTCTCTCTCTCTTACTTTTCCCCTGCTATTCCCCTCCTCTCTTCTGGCAATTGGAGAGGGAAACGCGAGGGAAGATTGAAATGACAAGCCTACTTTGCCTTCTCTCCTACCCCCCTTGGCAAGTTCAAAGCACCCTTCACTGGCGCTCGCGTTCTCGCGGTCTTTGACTGCACATCTGCAATCCATTCGACTTTCTCTCTCTCTCCCTCCCTCGCTCTCGTTCTCCTAACTTCACCCTTAACAATAGCTGTAAACGAGCCTCTGTGACCACCGTTTAACTGCCATCTCCCTCTCTTCTCTTCTCTCTCTCTCTTTCTCTCTCTTCATTTCAACTCGCAGCCGTTTTGTTTGAGGTCCCCTCAAACCCTCTGCCACCCATGCCGAGCATAATTTAGCGCTGGGCGCATGCAGAGTAGTAGCGGCCATGCAATTTTTTGAGGTAAAAAGAGCGAAATTGCGTGTCGCACGGTGACGTCGCACAGAGTGAGCGAGCGCATGATTGTGACACTTTTTTTCAGAGCCAGTAAAATTCGCTTTACGTCGGGTGGTAATGCGCGTGCGGTTATACTTTTTCTTCCTTTTTTCACGGCTCCCCCGAGGAATTAATTAGGGGCTATTGAATAAGAAGCTTTTTTTTTGCATTTCAGTAATTAGAACCTAATGGGGAGGAATTTTTCGTCAATGCTCTTTTTCTGTTAATGCATATAATACTCGGCAAAATTTTAATGAAAATTAATCTTGTTTCGTCCTTTTTTATCCTAGTCGCAACAACTTTACACTCATAAAAATAGCTTCTTAATGTCAGAGGAAATCTTCTTATTAAATATCAATGAAAATTCTGTAGAGTTTACAGTCAAATCATTTCTTTTTTCTTATAGAAGATTCATTTTATATAAAAAGGATTTTCGGCTTCGCATAATAATGCGAAGGTTTCCTCTACCATGTAGAAGCTACTTTTGTGAATGTAGCGCCTCGAAATCCCGCCTTCCCCGCATACTCATGCACACATATCACACCCTCTTCAAAATCGCGTCACACGACTACTATTCCCTGCTCCCACAAACATACTTGCCAACTTGCCTGCACTTTGTCTTTTGAACATATATACCTATGTGTATATATATATAGCATAGCAGCACGCTTCACAGCTTTCTCCTCTCTCTCTCTCTCTCTGTCTCTCTTTCTCTCTTGCAGAGCTCGAGGCCGCGCAATGAGGTGCAACTTAATTAAGGCAGTTCCTTTCAATTGTACAAGAGCCAGCGGCAGCGGTAGCGCAGCAGGTATATACCCAACCTCCTTCGGTAACTTGATCATTTCGGTAAACAGATGCTCTTGTACCTACCCACTCTCTCTCTCTCCATCTCGCTTCTCCCTATGTGTGTGTGTATATGTAAGCGCGTGTGGTATACGCTCTCGCGCGACGCGTTCCCAGGTGAACTACCTACGCGAGTGTAAACTGATCCCGACAAGGTGGATACAAGCTGTGCGGCACCCTGTACCTTCTCTCGTCGTCCGGCATGAGCAATGATGTGACAACATGCAGCGCCTCTCGTCGTAGACGTTGAGAATAGAGAGAGAGAGAGAGAGAGAGAGAGAGAGAGAGAGAGAGCCAATGAAACGAGGTTCCTTCGAGTGGTGGTGTGCGCCTGTTATGCTCGCCGTTGCTGCTACCAACGACGTCGACGACGACGCGCCGTTTGTGTATGGGCGAGCGCGCCGTGAAATTAGTGGAGCGGAGAGTGGCCCTCGAGACGAACGGTTGGACGAGCGAGCTAGCGACCGGGACATCTCATCAGCGAATTAAATTGCCCGAGAGAGAGAGAGAGAGTGAGAGAGAGGAGAAGAGACACGAAATTGCGTCGGATATGGCCAGGGCACACGGGAAAAGTCGAGTGCTCCACAGGATTGATATAGCGAGGAAAAAATGTCGTGTCATTTTTCTTTTGCAGGACGATTTTTCTCGGATGGTTAATTAAGCAATCGGATTTTGGTTTCTGTATATGTATGTGTGTGTGTGTAGAAATGTACAGATTCGTTTTTGCAAAAATAATGAAGTATGCGAAATTTTGGGTAGAGTTAAATTCGAGGAATGTTGCTGTTGCAAGTTTTCAATGGAACTCGCAGAGACTTAGAAACACACTGAATATTTCGACTGTTCTCATTGCATAAGTTTTCTCAAGGTATACTACGGCCAACCAAAACTTTGCTCAATCTTCGCCAAACTAACAAACTATACATACACACACACACACATTGATATGAGACATTTCGTAAAATACATCGATGCTAAAGATCTCTACCAACTCGATCTGGGTCAATCGTTTACTGGACCGTGGCATTTTAACATTTGCCGAGAGTCCACAACGCAGCAGTTTGTTGTTTGGATAACCTCAACCCACGGGCACTGAATTTCCATATTAATTACTATAAACAATATTAACCCGTTCTCTCTGCTCTGGGTTTAATATGGATTCCACTGACCTAAGCTACCAGTAAACACAAAAACACAACATCAAACAAACAGTCTTTATCAAGCATCAATCTAATCAAAATTTAAACGTATTACTCATTATAGCGTTATATAATAATCCATATAATATATACAACACGCTGCCGATCAAGCGACAATAATTTCGCGTAGAACTAAACCATAAGGATTATAATATATACAGCAGTATGCCAATAAACACGAACCTCCCCGGGCCAATCGCTTCGAGTCAACGCTAATTATATCCTCACGCACGCCTGTAAAAGCTACTTTTCCCATATCCTTCGTAGATAATACGACGTTAACGCGCATCAGCTTATGGTACACAAGCTACTACTATATCTCCTTAACTCCAGTATAAGTATATTTTAAAGGATCTAAGCGCACCACAAAGCACGTAATTTCACATTCGATTAGACTTACAAGCTCGTAACGAAAAAGCATCGCTTTGGGCGAATTCCGTGATTTGAAAAAGTAAACGTAAAAGGATTATGCTTTCACTTATGCTTTGTAGCATAGCACGCGTAAACGTGCGTGTATATCTATAGATATACGCATGTGTGTGTGTGTGTGTATAGGCGAGGGTCTGAAACAGCAGATAGCCGCTGGAGCGTAAACATGGGGCGTGCGCGCGTTGCGGGTTGCTTTAATTTCGGCTTTGCCGAGAGGCTCGATCAGCCGCGCGTAGCTCGCTAAATACTGCGGTGATGGGGTCGTCGTTATTAGTAGTGATTTGGATTTTCAGGGATGAAGAGGAAGGGTGAGAAGGTGATCGTGTCTTTGACCGATGATTGGATGCGATTGATAGGGAGGTTAATATTCAAGTGTGGAAACGTATAGACAGTCTTTGATTTGGTATGATTTTAGAAAAAAGGGGTTGCATTGTATAGTTTTTTTAGGTTTAGTGATAATTGCTTTGAAATCAATTTTTTTTTATATTGTTCAGGCAAAATTGGGGTAAAATTTAGATGAGTTCAGAGATCTTTGACTACTTCGTAAATGTATACACATGTGCACAAATAGCTCTACTTTCCATTATCAAGTTCAACCAGAATTCGTATGGATTCAGACTCTATGTCTTTTTTCACAGATTTTCCATAATAACCCATACCAAAGTGTAAATTACAATGACAGCTTCAAATTTTTTTTTGGATTAACGTTCATAGTTAGTATTGATTTTGGTTTACATTTAAATCTATAGTATTTCTTTATATTATTCCTATTAATTATATAGGTATGTTAAATTATAACGCAGTATTGGCGAAATACAACAGAACTGTACATTTTACTAACTGGGACTAAGGGAACGTCTTTCCTATATTGAAAAATATAATACATCGATGGCTTTGAGCAACAATTATAACTACGTTACCAATATTATACATCAATTTAAATTTTTATTTTAATTCCTTTTAAGAACTTTTTCAATTTAAAAATTTATAATAGCAACTATTGCTGCTATCGAAACAAATTCATTTATAAAAAAATTAACGCGATTGATTCTGAATTGAATGTAACGCCTTTACATTGAACAATTTTCTACAAGAAAATATATCTCCTTCATAACTCTTAACTCCTTTGTAACTATTGGAAAATAAAAAAACGTACTCCTACATGCGCTCAATGTACACCTGATAAATAATTTTTATCCCCTTCGCGAACCACATACACTTCTAAAAACTCTCAAAACAAAAAAAAAACAACCTCACTACCAACAATCCCATCCCGCTAATCAAAATCGATAATCCGCTTCCAAACTTCTTCCCCTTGCCAACTTTAGCCACGTAAGGTTACCAGACAAGAATATATACACACGTATTATATATATATACACTTACAGCGTCGGTGTGGATCGGATGGGCAGCGAAGAGAAGGCCGGTGAGAGCTGCAAAACCCGGGCGCAATGCCGCCACAGCTAGGCTCACCCGGGTGACGAGCATGCACGCGGCCGCGTGCAGCGCCACGTTCGTCGCGTGGTACCAGGACGGCTGCAAGCCCGCCGCCAGGTAATTCAATCTGAAATCGCACGCAATTGAAAATTAGCCTACATATACACATGCCTCGCTGCGGTTCTCTGCTTGTAGCGCGGTCACAGGGTAACATGTGCCTGCGCCGCGTGTATGCGAGAACGCTGAGCTCTCTGGTTGTTGTGGTTTGGATTTTTCTCTTTTTTTTTGAGGGATATAAGGGAGGTGGTCGAGTGGTTTCATTGGGTTTAAGGTGGCTTGAGTCGTAAGCTATACGTAGCTAAAGTAATGATGTGAGGAAAGTTTTTCAAAAATTATACGTGATGTTTTTTGGAAAATATCTAAAATAAATTAAAACTGTAAATTTCGGTGATGTTCCTTGGTTAATACTTAATAACTACGTTGCACGATTCGGAATGCTCTATTACGTAGTTAACTGTTATGCATAAAAAGGACTCATAATGCCTTCATTAAAAAAAATGGAATGTGCAAAAATAGTATATTTCGGACTCAAGTTAAAAGGAATCGATTATTTGTTTCTTATTTTTGGACAGTTATTTTTGTTCTCTTCTAATGATATTGAATAAAATACATCCTAAAAATTGGATAAACTTTTTAATGACATTAATAAGTTTACTGCATAAAATGATACTGTTACGTTTCGTAAATTTAAAAGTTTGTACAGTATATTGCTTTCGTTAGCTATACAGAATCAATATAGTTGAAAGAACATCGATTTCGAATTATTAAAGTCCAGATATACCGAATCGTAATCTATGACAATAACAATTATCGATACGAACGACATATGAATCATTAATTAGTTTCATCAAACTGAAATTCTCAAAATTAATGATAAAAAATAATTATTTTAATATATTTACAGTATAACTCATTATAATATTAATTATTATTATTTTATTAATTAACTCTCACGTTGCGATACCCGTTAGTTTCTGTAAATTCACCGTACCAGAGGCAGTAATTTAGCTTTTAGCATTCAAATTTTATTGATTGACACGGTGGTAATATGTTGCGTTCGAAAGTGGATGTTTTAGCCGTACACGTAATAATTTATTAGTAACGATCAGGATGTATAACTGACGCATCGGTAAATGCGAATACAAATTAGTCGAATTTAATATTTCATGTTAAGTAAACGAATGCATATATACCTAATGTAATAATTTATTTACATTTCGCCTGACTAAATTTATTTTAATCTGATAGATGTATTCTAAACGCTGTTTATAATACTCTAAAGCTTAAAATTTTGGTAGTATAGTTAAAGGTATTTGTAAAAGATTACCTAAAAGTGTAATTAGTTTTCAGAAATAATGTTAGAGAAGTAGATTAAAATTATTATAGCATCAACCTGTCAATATATATCGTAACATAAATTCATATTATATACATACTAAATGCTTATATAGAGCGTATTTACTTCCCATATCTACTATAATTAACTAAAATCAAATGCATTGTCCGTTAACATTATCGTATTTACTTTGACTATTATGCATCAACATTTTACACATCGTTTCCCCTTTTCATCCTGCACAAAAGTTTCACTAATCCATATATGTAAATTTCAAACCTCCACAAAGCAGCCTTCTCATAAGTATATCTCCACGGAAAATTAATCGATACGCACCTACGAGCAATCCATAAAACTTTCCCATCTCACCACCACCACTAACAACAACAGGACCATCAATGAGAAGCTTCCTTTTCTCCCTCTATTCTTCATCGAGCTCCTCATCATCGTTCCAACGTTTCCCGCCACGATCGCCCGTTACAGTCACCTTTCAGCACCCGTAACCTCGTTTCGTCGCAAACAAAACGAGAAAGAGAGAGAGAGAGAGAACGAGAGAGAGAAAGAGAGAGAGAGAGAACAGCCTCTTCTATCGACAAAGAAGTCAGTTGCTGCAGCAATCCCAGTCGCGCTCGTACAACACGTACAACAACAGATCGCTCGCTTGCGTTCACCGCACTATGTGTGTGTGTGTATCTCTACAACTATATATACAGCGCACTCGAGCCGTTTAATCGCGTTAAAAGCCATCGGCACCACCGCCGCGGCTGCACACGATCCAACAGTATACATCCACACATAGACAGACAGACATAGACAGACTACTGCTACCGAAATGAAGTCTGTACGGCCGTTGCTACCGCCGCCGCCGCCGGCGTGGGTAATGGAATTTCGGCGCGGGAGTGACGCTAATTCGAAACTAGACGCCATGCGCGACGGTGGCAGCAGCGGTGCTGCATAGTGGTATCGGAACTGCCAAGAACGCATTCGCGTGCGATTCTAATGAGTGGTCCAGCCGAGCGAATCCGGCCTGCGATTGACCGATAATTGAACGACCGGAACCGATCGACACGAGAGCTAATTCAGCCTATACGCAATTAGTCGGATTTCTTTCTACCGCTTGCTGAACAAAGTTGCTAGTTCTCTGTCTAGTCAAAATTCAAGCCAACCTCGTGATGCTATATATATATATGATGTTAGAAAGGACAGAGGGGGTAAGTTTCTCCCTGGCGCGGATGGTGCCGGAAAGCAGCTTAAGACGCGGAGGAAGGAGAGAGAGAGAGAGGGTGGAACTCGACTTAATCGGATTTCGAAACTCTCCGGCCCTGCTTTTTTCGCTCCCACTGTTCGTTACGCGGATTCCAAGAGAGAGAGAGAGGGAGTAGGAAAATCCTAAGGGGGTGGGGGTGGGGGAACATTTGTCGAGCGGCTGTTAATCTTCGCGGGAGGGTGGAATAATAAGGAGATGATAAAAGTCCAGAGCGAGATGGGGGGGAAAACAAACAGCCAGGGAACGACGACGACGACGACGACGACGCTGACGCAGCAGCAGCAGCAGCGCCGCGCAATAATTTCGAAGAGGTCGACGCTCTTAACCTGGCGCTGCGCCAGGTGTCAAGGATTCGAGCCGGAAGTGCAGCCGCCGTGAGCCCCAGACGTAGTCGTGATTTCTTCGGCGACTTTCTTACTACTACTGCTGCTGCTGCTGCTGCTGCTTCTAGACGTTTTTTTTTCGCTTTCGCGCTTTGCGACGGAAGAAGATCGGTGGAAATTGCAGGGCGGTTGACGTCGAGCGATTCTGAACCCCCAACGTCGACGCGATGTGTAATGTGCGGCAAAGCGAGAGGCGGGAGCTGTGCAAGCTCAAAGAGGTAGGCGACCGCGGATTTATTTTCTGGAAGGGAAGGGTCGGAAAAGGGCGGCTGATGTTTGAGGTTGTTATGGCTGATGACGTGAGGTTGTAGTGTAAATGTTGAGAATATTCGTGGACGGTGGTATTTTTATTTGAAATGTGAAATTTATAAAGATTTTTAGTCACGGTTAAAGTGCGTATAAATACGACTTGTAGAAAATGAATCTATCAGTTTATATGCTGATTAACACTGATAAAAGTTTATACTTAAGTATAAATATTTAACGGGAAAATTTTAAAAATGATTATTTTGATTGTCAAATACGTAGAAGTAGTGCGACTCAATTTGGGTCAGACATTAGTTTTCAATCATTTTGGAAAATAATAAAATCTCGTTTATATGACGTATCCACTAACTGTTTGGTTTTTGAATTCGGCAAATTGTCGATATCGAAAAGTTATCATTAAATCATATAAACGCTTAATGTGTATAACTCTATACAAATAATGTTTCATAGATTTCAACAAAATAATTATTCATAAAAGAACAAATTTGCTTCTGCGACTTCCTCAAAACTATATTCATGTAACGACATTTAAGCAAAAAGAAAAAGGTCCGGGAAAACTAAAATAGCATTAACTGTAGACTTTTAGTAAAACAAGCGCAGCGATGAAAAGACGCGGTTATATCCTCGCGAAATTACATCAGGGAACATCCCTCAAAGTAGCATAGTATAACCTCTTCTCCATCCTGGAAAACACGTATATTATTCACTTTTTGAATGTCACTCACTCCCCTCCTTAATAATTAAAACGCAACTTCAACGAGTAGTACGTATATATATATACATGATTCATTCACAAGTACCGGCGAAAGCACTCCACGCGCGTGATTCATTTCAAAAAAAGTCTCGAATTAACGCCATATACACGCCAAGTACCTACGTATATACATATAAACATACACGTATGTTGCGTATACACATGACGCAATCAACGTATATATAAACCGCTCGAGAACTTTCGAGGTGTCAGTCGTGAAAAAAAAAGAAACATTACGACCGCGCGCAGAGGTGGAAGAGAGAGAGCCGTGATGGCACTTGGCCGTTTTTCACGCGTTAGTAGCTCATTCGCGTATTTATTTAACATGTCATTAAGTATGTTTCGTGCCTATATGTGTACGTGTGTCTATGTTTATAAGTACGCGTCTCGTCCCTCTAGTACATATATATATATATATATATATATATATATATATATATATATACACGGGCTCGTCCTCTATCCTATCTCGCTATCCGTGAAATATGATTTAAAAGTTCTCTCGCTTTTTTTTTTCGTCGCGCCTGGGGAGCGAGAGATTAATTATTTCTGCGGTTGACGAGTCGTTTAGTTATATTTACTGTCGGATGATTAATAACCGTGGCTGAGTATAATGAATGCGAAGTTATATTTTCGAGTAGCTGAAATGTTAAACATATTATACGTGCGGTGTATTTTTCTTTGGTAAAAAGAGCGAATTTATGCGTAGTAATAAGAAAATGTTTTTGCTGAGATATTACGAAAAATATGTTACACGGTTATTTTTAGAAGGAATGACGAAAATCTGTCGTGATACACGGGTTTCCAAAATATTTTCTCAAAATATGACTCGATGTATAAGAAAGAAAATTTACTTTTAAAAAGGAAATATCTTAAGTATGCGATTATGCTCTATTTTGATAATCACATCTTGGTCCGTTTGATTCCGAAAAATCAAAGTGTTCACCTTTGCATGTAGTTTTAACTCAAGAAACTTTGAACACCAATCAAAAATTGAATAAAGTGTTTATTAAAATTTTATTAGTAGAAATGCCTAAGATACATCGTACAAACCCTAATAAGTATCTATGGAATAAAGTTTGATAAATTTCTTATAGATTATATTATTTTATACCAAAGCGTTTTATGTATTTATGGATTTGTTGATTCTGTTATTTACAATCAACATACGGTTATAAGAACCGTAAAAAACAAATCATCGAAGGTTACAAGAATCGGAATAATCACGAAACACTCTAGATCCTTGATAATAATGAATCAGTTTGATCTTTTAGTTCATTCAACTTAGAATGATGTATTGTATACATAAGATAATAAAACACTATACCCAAAAGTATACCTTTCGAGGCTTCATGGAAGAATATGTGCAGTACCGGCTTAACAAAACTTTCATTAAAATGCTTATTTTTCCATCAACCATCATATTAAATCCACCACTTCTCTCAATGATTGAAAAAACTCCTCTCCCCAATCTCTCCCATTATCATATGATAACCCCTAGGTAACGCCACGTACACGAGACCCAACACCAACCAATTCTCTTTTTAATTCGAACCCCAAACAAGGTTATACATACCTCGTGGTAGCAAAAAAAAATATACAAAAACCTCTAGCTACGCCTTTTTTTTCTCTTTTTTTTCCTCTATCCACGCGTCGAAACACACGTCACGTCGGACGCGCATACAGTTGCGAACGCGAAACGTAGAGGCGTTTCGCACGTAGCAGGAACGCGCGCACGCGCGCGTACACGGAAGATTACATTTTGCATCCCTTCCCTTCCCTATATACCAGTGGAAGAATAAAATTACTTTCGCGTGCGCGTCCCCCGCTCGATCTATGTTTCGTCGCGTTGCAGCGGCAGTTATAAATATTGCATTTTAACGTGCGCGGAATGCGTGTATCGTGAGCGATTTTTCTTGAAATTAAAGAGAGAGAGAGAGAGAGGAGACCGGTGCATGTAGCAACGTGTGCATACGGAGGCTCGATGCAGATGGGGTTGGAAAAAAAAACGTAGTTGGTGAGCGCGTGCGTTGAGAATGCTGGAGTACTGGAATTTTAAACGTGATTTTTTTTTATTTCTTATTAATTGTTAGTTTGTAATGAAAAATGAATGACGGATAGGATTATCGGGGAACCCGAGATTCTATAACGCACATTTTCGTAAGGTAATATCAGGTAATAGACCTACGTGGATTTTTTTTATCGTTTTGTTAATATACAGTTTTTTCAGATTGATAGATACTGAAATGACTAGTTTTTCATGTTCTTTATATTCTTTATTACTGTGGCTTTAGCGCATAACCAGATAAGCTCATATTTTGAGTTTTTGAGTACTTGACTAGTCAATTCACACATTCAGAACACTTGTTTACATGGTGATAAGCAGATTATATATTTTCTGATGCGTTAAAAAGGATGGAATTATCTGGTTATGTCGGGAACTGTGGACCAATTATCTCATAGTGTTGTTTGCATTTGTTTGGAGCGTATCCTTTAATTTAATGAACTTGTCATCCGGTTATTATCTTATTAATATGCTTTCATTATTATATTAATGATCCGTACTATACTCGCATGAATTTTCGATTACGTGAAGCTTGTTATTACATAATTAATTTACATAGTTATAAATGTCAATACGTTTTGTTGATTATACAACAAATAGATACACTATTCATCAATTCATACATCCATCAACTACACCCATATACTAGAATATTTTAAATCTTCATGTCTGATTGCACTTCTATCGCTACGACGTTCTCGTGCGCAAATTTAACATTACCCTTTTATAATCAACTTCCAATCCTGCTTCACAAATTACCACATAATCGCGTCGTAAATCACCTTGATTCCATATCATCACGAAATCTTAAATCTCAAATATTTTTCCGCAACACCACAACTACACACACAAACTACGTTGCAACGTCAACATCACAACATTCCCCGTACTTGACTCTTCCCCCCCATAAGACCACTACCATGCGAACCCTTTCGCATAGCCGCGGCGAATCATTAGGACGCGCCGGCGGGCATAGCAGCACCAGCAGCAATCTCTCACACGCACGTGTGTATATATGTATATATGTATAAGTGGCCGCTTGCTCCCGTGCGCGCCCTTGTCATTTCCTTCTTTCAAAGACGTACTTCCAGCCCGTAATTCCTCCGCCGCGTTCCCCTATTCGCCGTCGTCGTCGTCGTCGTCGTCGTCTCTCTCGTCCCTCGTCGTAACGAGGCATTAAAGTCCGACGATGTCGTTAAATCATAGCCGCCGCTGCCGTCGCCCTCAAAAGCCCCTCGCGCTATGCAGTTGGCTCGTTATCCCGAACGCGCTCCTCTCTTCTTTTATACTTAAACTTGGCCAGCAGAGCTTCGCTCTCTCTCTCTGTTTTTTCCGCGCGTTCTCCAATTACGCGCGCGACGACGCGAAATTTCGCAGGGCGTGGCGACGACGGTGGCAGCGGCGCCCCGGGCGATCCACGTTGTGAGAGAGTGCGAGAGTAGAGGACTTCTTCCCTTCCCCGGTCGATATGTGCGCGCGGGACATTCGTCGCCGGGGAATATGCGAACGACGCGAGAGTGAAGAAGAGAAGCGTATTTGTATCAATAATTAATGGCGGAGAGTGGAGAGAGTGAGAGAGAGAGAGAGAGAGAGGTTGTGGCTCGATAATGGATACAGCGGGGATTTTGAATGCAGAAGTAGCGATGTGGCGACGATGTGCGGAGGTAAGAAGATCCATCGTAAAAAATTCTTCGCTAGAAGTCGAGCGGGCTGGTATATATGCGTTCGATTCGTTCGCTGGATTTTCCTGTCGAGCTTTTATCTTGTTTCTCTGCGCGTGCATTGGGGATGTTCGATGGGTTTCACTGATGGTTGTTTAATGGATGCAGCATGCGATAGGTTCATACATAAGTTGGGACAGTGGGAATCGCAATATAGTTGACAACGCTAGATATCAAATATAAAAGGTTGGCGAATGGATCTTGATAGAAATTTTTTCTATTGGGAATGAGTAGGAATAGTATATTATGCAGCTATAAGAGAGTAAAGTAAAGAATGTCCCAGATGGCATGTAAATTTTCTCTGTAATTTGATCATGTATTTAAAAGTCAATATTAACAAAAGATAGCTAACAAAAACTTAAACACAAATTATTAGTATTCAATTCGTTTATAGTAGTACTATTTCAGTTTCTGTTTGGTTCTGTCTCTCTCTCTCTCATTCCTCGCTACAATAACAAACCTGTTATTAAGCATTTCCTAACTAATAAACTGGTCAGCTTTAATATTTTTCATATACTCGTAAAGATCTAATGTAAATTTGTAAAAAGACTGAATCTATTATTCTGTCTATTAAATGGCGCATATGATCGATAAAATTGCTTCATTGGTGGATAGAAATGGCTAAGAAAAGTGTCTACTTTGTGGCAATTATTGAGAAAACTAGCTATATATTAGGTGAATAATGGAATCGATTTCTACCAGGGGAGAAAGACTGTATAAGGTTGAGCAAGTGATTATACTTATAGTAACACTGAAACGTACTTTAACTAACAACAATCTAGTCATTTATCGATCAAACAAGATGATTTTTCATCCATATAACCTAACTACTATTTAGAATAATCCAAATACATTAACCAATATTATTCATAAAAAAATGCTAAAACATCGCATAAAAACACTTTACCCTCAGCCTCGATCTGACAGCCACTTTACATAGCCGCCATCAACGACGACCGTTCGCAAACTTCTCTCTTCCCACTCTCCAAAACGAGCGAAAAGAAATTCTCGAATAAGACGACGACGAAGAAGCGTCACATCAGCCCTTACATCGTCGAATTGTTTGTCAATTTGGGTCTTATTGAAATCTTTCTCCTCTTCGCTCCTCTCCCTCTTCCTCTCTTTCTCTCACTTTCCACAGCGCGAATTCGCTCGATTCCGAATCAACAGGCAATCGCGGCTCGCTTGCCGAGAGGGAGAGGGGGAGAGAGAGAGAGAGGAAAGTTTTCTCCTCGACTAGCTTGAAAAGCGAGACTTGCCCGCGGGGGTGTGGGAAAGACTGCTGAGATACCAGCACGTCGGGTCGCGAAAAATGAGGCTTATTCTCTTTGTTTCTCTCGCGGTTTGCCCCCATTTATTTCTTCGCTACCTCCCATCTCCCGTTTCACCGCTAGAACGATAAACTTCTACGCCGCGTGGCGGCTTTTTCCCGCTTGATTAATGCCGGTCCACGTAAGGAAAAATCCTCGCGATCATCGCCGATATCGTACGTGAGCTCGCATTCAAATTCTATTATACCTTATACGCGTTTATATAGAGAAGAGCTGAAGATTTTACAATGGAGAAAGAGAGAATGCGACGCTGGCACTCAAAAGATTTATCCAAGAGAGAGAGAGAGAGAGTGAGGGAGAGGTGAGTGGGGAAGAGAGAGAGAGAGAAAGATCGTCGTTATATCTATACCACTATGTCGATGGAAGGTACGCGGTTAATAATTTAGAGAGCTAGAGGCAAGTGTGTAACGATCGGCGTGGGCCTCGATTTTGGTATTAAGTATGATTTGTGGATGCACGCGCGAAATATATCGGCTATGGCCGTTATACCGTGGAAATATTTTATTTTCCTTTTTATGCTTTTACGCCGAGCGTAGGAGTTAATGTTGCGAAATTAATCGTGGCGAGGAGAGTCATTCTAGGGAGCAGAAGAAAAAAACGAAGAGGAAAGAATAAAATGTTCGAGAAGCGTCGATAAAATGAAAAAAAAAAAAGAAGAAAGTTGGTAGTATATCACGATGGGAATCTGGAAAACAAAATGGGAAGAAACTGGGAGATTAAAGGTTGGAGGTTTATGGTCGTGAAATATGGTTCGAGTGGCTGTTTTCTGTAGTAATATCACGTCTTGAGGTGATATATATTTTATTCGCGAATTAAATCATCGGCTCGGTCAAAACCTTAACTATCGAAGCAATTTTCTATTTTGTTTATTTCAAAGTCCTCGACTTTTATAACAAAGAATAATCAAAAATTTGAAAAAAAATTATTTCTTTTTCTTTCTTCATTTCCTCAATTTCAATAGCTTTTCAAAAACTCCAACGTCCGCCTACATTATCAATTTCCACATCAGCCACAACCACATTCAACTGATCTGACCCCACTATCATTTCTCCTTACACCACTTGGCCTCTCACCGCGAAGCCCCGTAAAAATCCCATATCCCTGGATCACGCCCACCTCGTCCATGCACGTATTACCCAGCCACTTGCACCTTAGCCCTGAGGATATCCCAATAGCTTTGTCGCGTCGTCCTCATCGTATATAAGTCGCTCTGGGAGATATCGGCCTGCGACTACGTCGCCGTCGCCTGCATTGATTGGTGGCAGTCGTCCAAATTACCCTTTAAATCGTCCAATCACGTGATCGCCGTGAACCTCGCTTTACTTCTTTTTCATCTCCTATATTCTCATTTTTTTTTTCACCCTCGCGTCCCTTGATTTCTATACATATACTATAGTATAAAGAACGCATATGCACGTATACACACATAATACACGCAATGTACGATGGTTATAGCGCAGAGCTACTCATCATTCGCGCTATTATCAGTTAGCCCGAGAGATAGGCGCTCGCGCATATTCCTCCCCTCGCATTCTTGAATGTATAGGCGTTCCAGCGTACTATATATATATACATATATATACGTAGGTATACGTACGTTGGCCAGGGGGCGATAGATGAATAGACGGATAAACGGACGCGGGAGGCATCGACGTAAATTACGCCGAGCCGTTTGACACGCGGTTGGCCACCGTTCGCTCTCTCTCTCTCTCTCTCTCCTCTCTCTCTCTCCCTCTACGCCCGGACGCCTTTTGCGCCTCGAGAATTAATACGGCCGCTGGGCGCGCTAGTGGAGAGAGGGTAGAATCGACAGCACGGCTGCGGAGGGCGGCTGCTACACGGCCGAGGGAAATTATCGGGGACGAAGAGAGAGAGAGAGAGAGAAGCAATGGTCAATGGGGGGCTATTGTTTTGAATTAGATAATTGCGTTTTTAAGAGGAGTATATTGGGGATATTTGATTTGTCGAATTGTTAATAGATGGTGCGGTAGAAAACGAGTGATAGTGGGGGATGTTCGATTGATATTGTGGTTGGGAAAGTTGGATTGTTTATAAGAGAGGTGATTGGAAAAGTAATGTATAATATTAAAGAGAAAAGAATTTTGTTGTTTTGATACAAACACAGAGAATGATGGAAAAACTGCGTTGGGATGAATATATGTTTGACCATTATATTTTTTCTTGAGTAGTTTTTTCCTGAAATGACAATAAATCTTATCTTTAAAAAATTCATGAATGGAATCTGTCATCACACCAAGAGTCTTTTGATTGATTGTTGTTGACTCGTTTGATTAGTCTATATGGAATACGCACCAAAATAAATTATATTTAAATTTGGAACTGAATAACTGAAATAGTATAAGTAAAATTTCATTATTTCATTTATCAAAATTACAATATTATCGTATAATTTGAACTGATCGATACGAAATTTTAGAAATAAAGAAATAAACAAAAAGATACGTAAATAGTGTTTAATGTAGCTAGAATAAAAAAAAAAGATGAAATATTTTTGTCGTAAGAGCTAAATGGGCTGCACACAGCTGTAAAAATATTGGCTTAGTAGCTGAAATGGTTATAAGCAGTCTTATGAAGGTAAAGAAAACAGCTCTACAATCCTAGGAATGAATTATTCGAACATATTTCACGCTCTTATATTCCAGCATACCGTAAAGTTAATTTCGACAAATAGTTATCCCCGTAATAAAATAGTTCTGAAAACGAATAGTTCTATTTTTCCTACTCCCCATCTGAGCGATTAATTCGCCTCGGGTCGTTAATCAGCGGCGTAACTTCAGTGCCGTTTTCTACGAGAAAAAAAAAATCTCGCGTGTTAATTTAATTTATAGATACAAAGCCAATGAGAAATTCCATTGCTGAATTTATCGGAGTTCGTGCACGCTTAATTCGGAAAATTCAATTTATAGTTAAATGCAATATAGAGAAACTCGCGAATGAAAATATTCATGAGATTTGCCTCGATAATAATGTTCGCTATCTGTCATATTTCGAAGTTTTAGAATAGTATTCTAAAATTGTAAGGAGGTCATCGACAAAGTGATAGAACTTTATCCGACGCAGTGATGAAAAATCGTTATTATCAATATAACAATACCGTTGAATATTGGATTATTTAATAATACTAAAGTTATAGTTTATCGGAATTTCGTTACGTGTCTTATCAATAATAGACAAGCTTATCGCATTAACCTGATTTAACTCTCAAGGCAATAATCAAATTGAAAATTGTTAGCCATTTCGTGTAACAAATGAATTCACGTAGAAGAAGAAAAAGGAGAAAAAAAGACACTTCAATTCCTCAATCCAAGCGCATCAGGTATTCCCTTTTCCCGCGCAGTCGAAGGAGAATAAATCAAGCCCCCTGTTAGCTGGGCGCAATGTAGGATCAAAGACAAACCTTCGCCGCCCACCAGAGAGAGAGAGGGAGAGAGAGAGAGAGTCAGCGACGTGCATTCGCATCCTCGAGAGGCATGCACACGTTTTATCGTCCATCTCGTCCTACTCTCTGTGTCTTCGAATCCCTCAAGCCTTCGTCGCCTCATTTTTTTTCTTTCCTATCTCCAGAGAGAGAGAGAGACACACACACAGATACACGACAAAAAGCGCGTTTAGCAAACGAAAAATGTGCGCGTCCCGAGAGCGCTTCGGATTTTCCGGCTGCCCGGGAACGCGTATCATTTTCACAAAGGGCTGCTGCTACCGCCGCCGCCGGCGATCGTAACGAGTCACAGCAGCAGCAGCAGCAGCAGTAGCAGAGGTAGCATCAGTCGCTGCAGGTATAGAATGGAAGTGGAAATGCGGAGGGCAAATCGAACGCCAGAGATCGAACGTACGAAGAGCTGACGTGTACGCCTGTGTGTATATCTGTATGTGTACGTGTTTAGTCGGGGATTTTTCGGAAAACGCCTTTCTAGAACGGTGAGGGCGAAAAATGATCGCTGCGTCGGATGGATCGCACGAAAAAAAAATAAAACGCAACAACACAACGCAACGATGTTATATATGTATATATGTATGTAGTTTGTTCTTTTTTGCAAAAGCATTCGATATTCGTTTTGGTTTTTCTTGTTTCGTTGTAGTCGTCGATGTCGTTGTCGTCTTGTTTGACCGGTTTTTTTCCGATAAAATATTTGAAACTTCGCGGGTACCGTCGAAGTTTTTGCGCTGTGGTGCTGTATACTCGTATAACGTCGTCGCTTGGGCGTTTCTTTGAAACTCGTTACGAGAAAGTATATTACGAGCGGCGCGCGAGCGGATAAGAAGAATGAGGGAGTTGGAAGCGCGCGGCACGTAAGAAAACTCATTACATAACCGGCCCATTTATAAAACAGATATAAAGGACAAAGGGACAGAGAGAGAGAGAGAGAGAGAGAGAGAAAGAAAAAGAGGAGAGCCACGATGTGAATGAAGAGTCGGAGAGCTGCGGACTTGAAGAGAGACGAGGAATATTTTATCTCCGTCCATAAAGGACAAGCCTCTGTATCCTTAATTTTTTATTTCCTCATTCGAAGGTATATTGCCACACTGCTTATTAAATTGTGTGTTTACGTTCCTTTTACGTCTTATTTTATTTACTTATTATAATAATGGAATTTACAGTTTACACTTTTATAAAATGCTTTGCACAATAAGAGGGAAAAAATGAAGGGAAAAGCGCGTAAACCGAAAAATTATGGGTAGCTGTAAATTACAAATGTATATATATATATATCAATCTATGTATATATTTTCCTGTATACAAAATGCTGGAATTTACTTTCTCTTATCGCTCGTCCCTTATCACGCATACCTACTTTGATTAATCTCCATACTCCATCTACCATCGCACGGCCGCTCGAGTAATAACTTGAAAATCCCCAAACAACTCAATCACCGACCCCATTAATATCCTCACCCAAATCCAGCACGTGCATTTCCCCTCCCTCTCCTTCCCATTAAATAAAAAAAGAAAAATCTTCTAATACCCGCGCTCGCCTTGCGTCACTGCCTAAATCACAAGCCGCACGAAACGTCGGCTGCGGAAAAACGAAAAGAATGGAAAAAGAATAAAAAAAAATAATAAATAGGTGGACAATCCAGAGTAAGTCAGTGCGGAGAGAGAGCAAAAGATGTGGAAAACGCGCATTATATCCGGTAGGCTCCCGAAAAGCCACGTCAGACGTATACGCGAAGAGCGGACAGGGGACGAGAAGAGTATATAGTAGGAGAGTTCGGCGTGCTCGGCATATTCAAAGAGCAGCGACGTCCGCGAGTTTTTCGAATTCTTCCTACCGGTCACGTTTCTTACCCCGGGAATTTCGAATATTTACACGGGCGCGTTCTGGACTCGGACAGTTCGCCCTGGCGTGCGGGGGTTTATTATTCCGGGCCGCGCGTTAATGCCACCGCGCCGTTGCAGTGCTCTCTCGTCGTCCCTCCCGGGAATATCTCGCGCTGAATTTTTAGCGACGAGAGAGAGAGAGAGAAGCGTCGAAAAAGAGGTATAAGAAAAGAAAGAGGATTAAGAGAAATTCTAATCTTATCTTTTCTTCTTCTTTTTCTTCGTTTTCTGTCTTTTTCGCACGCGAGAGGGGAAAACAATACGGTTAATGGCACGCTCTTTTCGCTCGGGATACGCACTTTCTTGCTGACTGAGAGAGAGAGAGAGAGCGAGTATACCTTTGATACCCGTCCCGAGAGAGAGAAAGAGAGAGAGAGAGAGGCAGCCAAAAGATAAACCCGTGCACTTTGCGCCGTTGCATTACAATGCCTTTCCCTGTCTCAGCCTCGGCGTCTTTCGAGCAATCTCGAAGTCTCTGCATTAGTCGATGAAAGGGCGCCGGAGCGATCCGTCAAAGTTCATTGATGGTAGGAGGCGAATGGTGGGGGAGGGAGGGCGGGGGGGACTACGATTTTTGCGCGCGGGCGCACAATGCGCCTCGTCTTTTGAGTTGAGAGATATTGCAGAAAGGATGAATAAAGGTACAGAGAAAGAGAGAGAGAGAGAGAGAAGGAGAGAGGATATGCATCGCCTGGGAGTTTGAAGTGCCGTGCTTTTGATGACGATGACAGGATGTTTTTAGATTTGTACGAGGAAAAGGTGAGTGCTTATGTTTGAGACTTTGACGTTGTATCTATCACTCTTTCTCTTTTTTTTTGGTTTATTGCAAAATTTTTTTGTTGGGTGGTACACAGTTCGAGCGATCACGTAAATTGTTGGCGAAGAACAGGCTGGTATTATAGGAGAAAGCATAAATGTAGAGATCTTCTATAGTTTTTTTCACGAAAGACATTCCTGCCCACGAAAGGACAGGAAAATATAGATCGTTGAAAATGCAAGAGTGATAACTAAGATTTTACTAGTCGATATAAATACGATGAATGACGGCTCACTCAGAAGTACTGTACATTGCAAGGTACTTTTAAGTTCTATTTTATAAGTTAAATTTCGAATTATTAATAATAAATTTTATTTTTCAATTACACAATTGGATTCAATGGTATTGTAATATCCATCCCCCCAATGACGGTTACCCGCGGAATATACCTCAAAAACTACGATTGAATAACTGTCACTTGAAAATATTTCGAAACCTCTGTGCCTCAAGGCGTATCCCGAGCACACAGACTCTCAAAGATGAAAGGCTACAGTCATACACAGAGCATCTTCATTACGCCGATGCGTAATTTAACGCTAATCCGCGCTTATTTCGAGCTCGTCTTTCTTTAAAACCGTCGTTTTCCAGCTTCTGTCGTCGTCGTTCTATTTGCAGTTACTAACGAGATAATGCATGTGCCATGTGGCTCAACGATGCTGAGTGGCCGCTATATGCTGAACACGAGGCTTTCTTACTTTTTTCCACGTTTAAATTGCCCACGGTTTGCTATGTTTATCTCAATCTGATATCTGGTAATAAGTTCACGTGCACGTGTGGATGCTGCAATTTTTTGGACTTTAATTTCTCCACTGCACAGCGAGAGTTAAAAATATCTATAGCAGTTTTTAACGTTTAAATATACCTTTTAACAAACCGTAAGCGCTTGATGAATTTAGAATGAAAAGTTACTCTTGTATACGTAAGCCCCTATTTTTACACTCTTATGCGCATCGCATTATGAAAAAAAAACGCGAACAAACAACAAAAAAGTTCTCTGCAAATCGCAGCATATCAAGCTGTGTACCGTAAACACCCAGCATTTATGCAAAACCACTCGTCTATTTATAGACTAGTCGAGCGCGTATCCCTGTTCCCTGGATTATACGCGAATATAGAAGAACCCCGGTGTAGGAGGGGTATAAGAAATCGGGTTAGACGGGAAAATTGAGAAAACATCGGGTGCGCTTGGCGAATTTCAAAAATGAAATCACCAAGGGGCGCAAATTGAGGTGTCCCTTATGCTAGCACGCCTGCATGTTTCAAAAGGCTGGAAAATTCAAGCGAGACAAGAAAGACGCAAAAAAAAAGTAGAAGAAGAAAAAACTGGAGAGAAAGAAGAAGAAGAAGCTACGCGTCGTTTTTCGCGAAATTCTCAAGGTAGAAAAAGGTAAAGAGAGTGGGGGCTCCGTATGCCGCGGCGGTGGCGGCGCACGTGATAAACCGACGTAGTGGCGTCATTAGGAAGAAGAGAAGGAGAGAGAGAGAGAGAGAGGAGCAGCACCAACGCTAAAGCGAATACATCGTTGCTACGTGAGGGAAGTTTAGCAGCGGTAAGAGGAGAAGGAGGATTTTGACGTAACCTCTATAGATGTGTGTGTATGTATGTGGAGAGATATATATACACACACAAAGTCTTTGGAGTACGAGCGGCGATTCGCTCTGCTTGCTCTCTCTCTCTCTTTCTACCGTCGTAATTAGCGATTAAAACTTGCCCCGGCCGTTTCTTTCGTCCGGGCAATCGACGAGGGAAGGAGGGAGAGAGGAAACTCACGTATCTCTTAGGTTTCTTTCCTCTCGATCTCGACCTTCTCTCTTTCTCTCTTTGTGTATATATATGTGCGTGTGTCTGTGCTTGGTCGAAGAAATAAAGGATAAAATCAGCGGTGCCGTGTGTTTGGGATCGATAAATGCGATTTCGGTCCGTGTGTACCGACTTTGATGTTCTCTCTCTCCCTCTGTTTCTCTCTCTATCTCTCTCTCGCTCGCACGCTCTCGGTTTAACTTTTAATGCGGAATAACGGTAAATGCTGTTGTTGCCCAGCGAGTTTGAAATGCTATTGTGGGTGGAAAATGTTTTTCCGTTTTATATATAGTATCGATTTCTCACTCGTTTTTTTCTGCTTTTGTATTTGTAAAAATAACGAAATAATTTCTGCGAAAGTATTATTTTCATTTCAACTTTTTTTTCCGCGGAATGAAGAGCGATAGCGGTGAAGTTATCAAAGTCCAGATGAAGTTTTTATTTTGTTAAAAGTACTATATATTTACATGAACGTAGATATTGCAATACAAAAGTTTTGTTTAGTTTGGGAACCATGCCTTTTGTATTATGAATCGAAAGCCTTTTGTTTAATAATACTTTCTCTCCTTTTTTTACTTAATTAATAGAATTAATTTGATGGGATGAGTAGCGTTCGCGTATAACACCTATAAATAATCGCCACAATATATCACACATCTCAGCGCAAAGATAAATAAGCAGAGATAATCCGACGAATTAATATCAGAACGGGATAATTTAATCAAGAGGGACGATAATTAATACGAAAAAGTTAATCATGCGGTAGACAGCAACGTATATATATATATATTATGTGCACATGCTACCGTATCTCTTTTTACGCATCGTCCATTAATATTTCACAGATCACCACGACTTTTTTTCTGATACGAATAGTTGCGCACGATGACGATGAAACCACTCTAGTATGCCTCTATACAGAAATAGGATATATACAAGATAATAATCGGAGATCACAGTCGAGCGAGCAACAATGCGGGAAAGTTGATTGAAATACGAGCGAATGGAATGGCAGATGGACGAAAATAAGAAAATTTAAATAAGAAAGTAGCGCATGCTATATATATATTTTTGTATTCGGCGAACATGCACACGTCGCACATGCTGGCGCCGCGCCGCGATGCACGTTCAAGATAAAATCTCCAATGCGCGCGCGGGCATATACACACACGCCTGTACTCAATAGAATCGATTGAGCGAAGCGGCAGATGGGAGCGCCGGCGGTCGCTTCGATAGATAAATCCATCGGAAATTTATATTCTATTCTCTCATAAAGGATTGCAAGTTTTATACATATATATATGTATGCGGTATTAACAATATACGCGTATAAGCGTGAGCTGTTAGTCATTTTAGTATAAAATAATGGAGATAATTTATATATACTGCAAAATCAGTCGAGCGAAATATTAACGGGGTAAAATTTCATACCCGCCGTGTGTATATATATATACATAATGGTATATTAATTTGTTTAAATTGTAGCTGCAGATTTATAACTGTAGGAGAGAAAATTGTTACTCTTTATGCGCGGTATACTCTCGGAAAAGAAAATTGAACCACAATGAGTATGTGTATACAGGCGCTTAGGTTGTTTATACTTTTGTAGAGGTTCGTGTTATTACAATCCTCGTTGCGCTAAAAGCACGCGCGGAATAAATTGCAACAATGTGTTACAACCGCAATAGATTTGTATTATCTATTTCGATGTTCAAAACTTACACGATTTTATAATTAATGTTATCAATATACATTAATGGAGAACCAATTTTCAATATATATACATAGAAAATCACCTTTATACGTATATATGATCGGGACACGGACGCGATGGAAACGGACGTAATTCAATTTGACCGAAAATGGAATGAGAGCATTCGCGTGGTTATTCGTCATTACTGATATACCGCTACCGGCGGCCAATACAGTTTTTAATTATTGGTTATTAACGATATTTCCGGTCGTCGCGTTTTGGGTCTTATGAAATTTCTCACAAAAATGTTATATGAGATTCGGAAGTAATTTTTTTTTATATCTGTATATATGGATGTATACGTATGTATAATCTGGCATCCGCTTTTGGAAATGCAACACTAATTGAAAGCTGCTGAGTCATAAATGCACGTTAAATCAAATAAAATTTTATTCATGATTCGGTTTGAATGCAAAAAAAAAGAAAAATAGTCTCTGAAAATCATGCCCAAAATCATGATAAATTTAATGACAGCAATATATGCATTTCCATTAGCTGAATCGTATACGTATATATGTTATGCAAACACAAATGGACAAATTTAGAGGAAATCTCAACGAAAATTTTACCTCTAGGATGATTTTAATATTATTTTAATAAAACAATAAATTTATAATATTATAACCGTGCGAAAGTATATCTCTGAAAGTTATATTATACACAACGGAAACTAAACAACTTTCCTTTTATCCTTAACGTTCTACCCAATCCTCGTTCTCTTATACAACGCGAAACGCCTAAATTTCACTAAATAATTCTTCCCCTCGGGCAAAGCCCCAAGCATCCTACCATAAAAACAAAATGTACACCGCTACCTTCATTCTCACCGGTCACTCTTTCCTCCACATTTCGAGAAAACCTACTCCAGTAGTCTTCCTTTCCCTCCCTTCTTCCTCTCTTTACCACCAAAAAATACGGGCAAGGAAAGGCACGCGCAAAATCGTCAAGGATACTTTTTTCCTCTCGCTTTCTCTCTTCCCCTCCTTCTGCCGCTGCGCTCCTTGGTAATGGAAAACAGAGGGAATAACAAAGAGAGAGGGAGTGAGACTGCGAGGAATGAAAAGGAGCGGAGAAAGATACGACGACGACAAAGGTGTACGTATATATACATGTATGTATGTATGTATGTATGTATGTGTGTAGCGAGTGCACGCAGAGAGCAACGGCAAAGTTGGGTTCTTGACATGAACAAAGCTCGCAATTTCGCCATTCTTACCGCCCGTTCTATCCGTGTTACGGCAAAATACGGGGAGGTTGTCTTGTCACCTTTCTCTCTTTCCCTCGCTCTCTCTCTCTCTCACTCTTTCTCTCGCTCTTTCACGCGCAGAGGAGAATGCGCCTCGTTGCCGACGACGCCACCGCCACATCTATATATATATATATATATATATATAAAAGCATGGGCGGCTGCTACCTTATCCTTTTTCCGTCCTGTCGCGCGAGGTCGCGATTGGAAAAGCCGATCCTCACTACCCGACGTATAGAAGTATAGCTGCAGCCACACCGAATCTACCGTCGTGTGTGTCGATTTCATTTTCTTTTTTTATATGTAGCAGAGTAGGAGAGAGAGAGAGAGAGAGAAAAAGACAAAAGTGAGAGAGGTTAGCGAGCAAATAGTTTTTAAAATATTTCGCGATGTATAAGAGAGATGCGTTCTCGTAGCCGCGTCGTCGTGTAGAATAATATTTGACGATGGTTTTGTCCGTGCGTGTATGTGTTTCTCTGCTTTTCGAGAAATGTTTGTGTATTTTTTGGCGAGACTTTCGAGTGTAGGGACACGAAAGCATAGTGAAAGAAAAAAGAAGAAAATATGCAAAAATGTTGAAATTTTTGTTAATTAAGATATATACAAAATGGAATATGTAATTAACGGTATATATATAATGAATTTTATGTTATTCCGGAATTTAAAGTACGCAGAGATTATTTTTTTCCAGAAAATTTAATAAACAAGTTTTAATGAAATTGTCGTCCGGAATAAATTATTCCTGCTTCAAAATATGAATTAAACTTATCTAATCTTATTATTCAGCGAAAATTCAGAATTATTCTTTATTCGAGGTACTACAGTTTAATTCCGACGAAAATTATTTAATTATTAAAACTTTCAAAGTACTTCTCTCTCTCTCTCTCTCTCCTACTGTTAAATGAAATTTTTTTTGAGGTATTAAATTATATATACATATCCGAATATATGTATATAATTCAATGTACCATCGCGTTTCAAATGTATTAGACATAAAAGCTCTCTTTCTCTCTCTCTCCCTCTCAATGAATTTCACTGGCATTAAATTCGCGAGATTTCCACAAAGCTCGTCGAATCCAACGGTTTTAGCTCATTCCAGCGCTTGATCGTACAATTTAACATTTTTCTGATAATCGCGGCCAAATGGAAGGCATACTACCATTTCCAATGCTTGACGAGGATTTAAAAGGAAACTAAAATATATAATAAATGTATATACCTTTGGCTGTGTATTTTGCGTGGCGTGTACAAGTTGCTCAAGGACATTAGGAAATAAACCAATACATTGGGTATTGGCAATCAAAATTTATGGTTTTGCAATAAAAGTAGCACAAATGTCCTCGCTTCTCTGGCTCTCTCTCTCTCTCTCTTTGTCTCTCTACCCTTTCTGAATTTATGTTTTTCCTTGTTGTCCACGATCTAATAAGTTAAAAAAAAAAGAAAACGCAAATAAATGATCGGCTCGCTGTTAATCAAAGATCCATGTACAAAAAGCTTTCTCTTCTATTCTGGCAAGCAAACTTTATATTTCAAGATAGAGTTTTTCGCCCTCCATGTTTCTGTTGATGAAGAATGTTTTATGTGGATTAGGATAGAGCTTTTATTTAGCAAAAATAAACCAAAAATCTTTTTTTGTACTACACAATGTGAGGTTTTGTCTGCTTGGTCTACTCCGACCTTTTTCCGCTAGATTTCTTCAAGAAAAATTCCATATATAAGTGAGAATGAGACTTGAATAATGGAAGTACATCTAAAACCATTGTTGTCTTTAAAATCAGAACAAGTTGACGAGTCAAAATTATTAACGGTATTAATAGTAACGAAAAATATACTTAGCCCTCTTATACATTTATATTAAACACTCTATAATTATAGAACCCAAACAAAGAAAGGAGTAAAGTTAACGGCAATATTAATAACAAATCATAATATCAGCTCCTAATGTCATTATTTAATTTAAAAAGTGCAACCAAAATTCTCTCCTTTTACTTGAAGTATATAAAAATGCGACATGCAGAAAAAAATTTTATCAAAATGATTTAATTTAAATCTCACTTTATGCTTAATACATAGAAGTAGTGTAACTCAATTTTGAGCAGACATTATATTTTAATTAACGCTTACATAAGTTTCTCGTTAAGAAATCTGATAATTTTTTTAAGTTCATAGTTTTCTACGTACTAGTATTGATGTTATAGGTTACATATTTATGAATAATAAAACTTGAGCCTCATGATTACATACCATCTTATTTGTATACTTCATCTATTGCTTACTATGGATCATTTCCAAAGTACGTCTTTTATAACAACACATCCCAATCTTAACAAATTTTCTAAATTTCCAATTAAAATTAAATTATTAATATATTTTTTCCTGACATGCACTATACAGATTCAAAATTTTAACATTATCCTCGTCTACCCCAATCCGCATGAACGATTTTCTTCATCAACAAAGTTTACACTACGCAGCCCACCCGTAAAATCCACTGGACCGACCGCAGTGTAACGTCCACGTTTTATTAAGAAAGATTAACACGCGGCTGGACGAATCGACTCTGCTCTCTCACACGCGAATGATGGATCGGGAGTGGCACGCGTGTATAGAGTCGACCTCGTTTGCCCCCTGTGTGGCTGTAGCGGAGGAAAAATATATATAGCGGAGGCTGAAAGCCACACGGCGCTTAAAAAGTTTCGCAATCTCGCGCGCGCGCGCGCGCACATCGAGGCTTTAGGCCTCCCGGGAAAGTGTATCCGAAGCCAGAGGATTCACGAGAGTATCTCTAGGTTCTGGAAGGTAGAGGAGGAGGAGGAGAAAGAAGAAGAAGAAAGGTTAAGGCAATTATAGCCCGTAAATTTTGGAGGAATCGTATATACGTGTGGTTGATGGAGTGGAAGGGTAAATTGTTTAGTTTGGATTTGGAAGAATTCGTTAAGAGGGTATATATATCGAAGTTTACTGTGACATTTGGATGAGATTGTTTCTAAGTTTCGTGTCGATATTACGAAATGTACGTATGTAACTTTGAATGAAATTTTTAAATTCTTCACTGACTTTCTCTCGTATCGAAATTTTATTTGAGTGCTATTTTTATAAGAAGTTTCGACAACATGGGTTTCAAACTTTCGGAGACGACAGATGTACGACGAGACGGACCACAATGATATCGACTACTTTTGCATAGGTAATATAGCAGTTCTAGGGAAATGAACAAACAACTGAGTACAACAATTCAGAAAATATTGTTCAAAGGATGAATCTACCCGATCAGATTTCGTCGATTTATCACGGACTTTTGTTTACAAAACGATTTATATTTAAAGGAATATTATTTATTAGTATTTGTTGAAAATAAATTTACTGTTGACAAGAGAAGCTGGCTACTGAATTAATCGCATCACAACTTTATTTTCGATAAAAACCAAGCTTCAGACAAATTTTTATTTATTTTTTCTATACCCTTCTGTTCGATAATTACTTCTACATTCTGTCACATCTATACCAAAAATTAACAAAAACATATAGATATATAATACTCTGAAGAATTAATTTCCGCTCCACGACGCGGCTTCATCAACATGGCACAGCGCAGAGTGCAATTTCGCTCGATAATCCCAGAAACTCTTTTCCAATACACAAACAAACCTAACGATTCACCCTTGCGCCGTTGGTCCATACTCCCCTATAATTCCCTTTCATGCAGTATACCGTTCGACGACGACGACGACGAAAAAAAAGAGAGACTTTACCTCCCTTTTTGCCTTCGGAACTCCGATAAATTTTTTCCTTCTCCGCATCGCAAACAAGCTTATCTCCAAACGCGCTGCTTGGGTTCTCACGCGTATAGAAGACAAAAAAAAGGACAGTAGCCGGATATATACACTCGCGATTATAATGAAGTATACGCGTATACTCGTTCTAGGAAGAAAACTTTACCAGCCGTGATCCATTGATGTGTATGTGTATGTGTGTGTGTGTGTGCGTTAGCGCGAATAAAGACGATTTCATCGATCGATCAAATTATGATTGAGTGGCGCTAATGGAAGAAAGAAGACGCGTGAGATTACACGCGCTCTGAAGCTAAAGAGTGAGTGAGAGAGAGAGAGAGAGAGAGAGAGAACCGAAACTCGTGTCGTAAACGTCGTGTCGATACCTCGTTCGTCATCGTGATTTCTCCTTCCAACGTTACACCCATACACATACACGTGAGTACACGGCTGTTTGCTGCAAGTTTCGGACTTTATTAAAAAGCGCGGACGATAAATCACCTGAGAGCTGCGTGCTTTCCTCTGAAAATCCGTTATAATAGTAACGTATATACATACATATATATATATATATATATATATATATATATATATATACAGATACACTTTTACCGCTATATAGCAGGGGTATTGGATTTCATTTGTAATTCTTAATCTTTATCGGATTTAGCGCGCGCGCGAGTGAGAGAGAAAGCACGAGCGGAAGGATAAAAAGCCCCGCGGGAGGGATAAGACAAGCTGCAGAACGTTTAATCCGAGAATCGCTCTCTCTCTCTCTCTTGCGCGCGTGCGCGGGAGCGTTAGACAAATAGGAAAAACGGAAACAAAAATCCCCTCCGGGGCGCCGAAGAGAGGATGAGAGAAGAGCGAGCTCGCGTTTCGCGCGCTTAAGCTTTTCAAGTCCGCGGCACAAATCGCGGGAAAATAGAGGGGGAAAGACCACCTGGCAATAAATTTCATTCGCCAGTTCGTCTTTGCCTCCCTCCCCCCTCTTGTTTTCCTTTCTTGTCCTCACTCTCTCTCTCTCCCCCTTTTGTTTCCTTTCAAATTGCCGCCACTCGGCGATTCATTCGTCTCTCTTTTTGCTCTACCAATTTAAGCTCCTGGAAGGGGGAGAGAGGAGCGAGGAAAAATGTACAATGATACTGTTAAAAAGATATGTTTGCTAGGCTATGGGTATAAGAGAGCGTGAGAGAGAGAGAGAGAGAAGAGGAAGACTATTTGTACCCTTCAGAAGATATACAGTGAGCAGCAGGAGCAGCAGCGGCTCGAGCATTCATCGCTATTACTCTGCAGATTTTGACGTTTCTTTAAGGAATCCGTCCGAGCAGCCATTCGTCATCCCTCGGGTTTCCACGTGCGGGGATAAAAGCGTAAGAGAGGCGCGCAATTCCTCGCTCCTTATGACTCTTGAATCCCTCTTATCGAGTTGTCTTTTTCATTAAGGAAATGCCTGCTTGCGCGGTTCACGCTCTTAAAGCCGAACTACCAGAAGTTCCGAGCATGCGGTTGCTTGGTTTAAAAACGCCCGCGCGACCGAGTGATGTTTTCATACAGGTTATACCACTTCGAAACGCAAGATATTCGAAATAATGCTTCTTTTTCTAACGAAAAATCGGTTAAGTAGTTTTCGAGACACGTTTGCTTCAACTACTCTACTAATGTTTTTTTTTTTTTTATTTCTATCGCGCCTCGACGAAGTGACACTGCAGAAACGTACGGAGATAATTTATTTCTCCGTCGCAATGTTGAAACATCTCAACCTTATTCGGCTTTAGAAACGAAACTTCGCGGGCGGTGAGTTTTTCACAGGTCAGCGCCGCTTGGAAAATGAATTCTCTCTCTCGTAGTTTCTATCTCTCCGCGAGCTGCGCATTATTAAATCGCATCTTTGCTTCTATTATTCTATTTACGAAAACTCACTGGGAAGCTGAGAGAATCTCGGTTCTTCATCTTCTTCTCCCTCGCCTCTCTATTGGATCAAGGGAAAACAACAAACGCTTGTAAGACGTAAGGATCTTTATACGAATTTCTTAGACGATCGTGTATATATTATATACACGCCGGCCATAAAAATTGTGTACACGGCTTGTACGATAATTTACAATTATTAGTCGTATTTTATACGTTTACCTTTAGAGGCTGTGCCAACTCTCAGCTGTTTTTACGCTTCGTGTTTTTCTCAACGGTACTTCAGTGTAGCGCACCGCTGAGTTTATTACTCCTGTTTTTATTGTTTTTCCCGTCTTTCAAACAATCTTTTTGACGTTCACTCTCTTGCCTTTGATTCTTTAATACCTTCAGCCCTCGTGTAAAGACTACACGTACCAGTAAATTCAATTTTTAATTAGAGTTCCTGCTAACCTATATATACTGAGCGTAGAATTCCAGGTAAACTTAATGAAATGTTGTTTTCCGATTATGTCACGAACATAATACAATAAAATGGCTTTAATGCTCGTATATACATTTGTACCTCCTATGCGAATGTTTAGTTTATCAAAATCCTAACCCACAGCGTTTACGAAATCGATATAATATAATCTACCGCAATTATACACACGCGGTCGACGCAATTACACTCCATATTATATACTTAGTTTTCGCCATCAACCCACCGACTGTTTTGAAAACCACCCGAACTAAGTATATCGCACAACAGCATCTACATTTGCAAACAACCCCAACGCGTATTTACCCCGCAAACAATATATATCGTATCGGCTTACGCGCGCGTCACGCGTTCATCACAATACCTACCACGTACACATGCAGCGCGTTATAGTATCGTGCGTTTTATATTACAAAACTTTGCGCTCGATACCGCGTAGACTGGAAAAAAAATACTATATATACCTAGACCTCGGGAAGAGAAAGAATAAGCAAAAAAATAAAACCATCTGTTGTATATACATATATACTAGCGTGAAAACTACAGTGATAAGCATACATATACACATGACTGCTGTGGTTCTGGCTCAGCGTAAACATGACGAGTATAATTCGTAACGGCGGGGGTCAATCGAGATAAGCTCCTTACTCTCCTTGCGTGTAATTCTTCGGCAAGATACTCTGGGATAACGCGTGAACGTACATATATATATACAGATACACATACAACCCTTTTTCACGCCCCTAAATTGTCTCCCGGCTTCGGATTTGGAGCCGAGATAGTCGCCTTGGTTCGCGACATTTGCATGCATTAGGGAACGGAATTCGTGCCGTATCTCTCACCCCCGGCATAAGAGAAAGAGAGAACAAGAGACTCACGAGTAGGGCTCTAATTTACTGATTATCCTTAATTGAAGACACTCGCTCGCTAGCTCGCTTGCTGGCATCTTTTTCGTTTCTTATCTCTCTCCCTCGATCAGCTTTGTGCATACCCGTTGTAATTCACTCTCGTATTCCGTTCGCGTATATAAGCTCGTGACCTAATTCGAATGGGAGCGAGCGTGGGGAGTCCGAAAAAGACAGCGGCGGCGGCGGCGGCAGCAGCGCGTCTTCGTAATGAGACAAAGGCTCGTTATTATGTAAATAACGTAGTCCGACGTGGTGGTCGCGTGTGTGTGTGTGTGTGTGTATATATGTGTGGAGAGCGAGTGTTTTAATTACCGGCTGCGTGGCCGACAAAGGAAAATGGAGATGTAAAGGGACGACGAGAGTGAGAGAGCCTGAGGCTGTCAAAAATTCGGGTGGGTACGGGAAAAGGGAATGAGCGAGGATTCGGTCAGCGTTAGAATTTGAGAAACTCGGGATTGAATTGACAGCGTATGTGTGCTAGGAGTGCCGGTTTTCGGACGGACTTTTGACCTTTGCGATGTACATGTGTACCTTGTTTTAATTATACGTATGAGGGATATAAGTTTTTTTTTATTTCTTTACGAAGATAAGAAACGTGAAGATTTTTAAAGCGCGCTGTACGAGACTCGGTTATTGTTTTTGGACGGTGTCGGTGACGTCGAGGTCATTGATGGTTCTTGCTATGGGTAGAGAAAAGAATTTATCACTTTACTGTGATGATAGACGGGCGATGATGAATTGTCGGCTTTATTACTTCCGGTAGTGATGTAGAAGGAAATGCTCATTTATCGGCAAAGAACGTGAGTGAAAACGTTTACAGGTAATTTTAAATAAACTTCGATTTACTTAAACTGTTATGTATGAGGTACGATGATGTATAGTTTTACTGTCCAATTATTTTCAAATTATGCTTCGTAATGATTATTATTCAAGACAATCAGATTATTCCATTATATAAAGCCTTAAAATACCGGGACGATTTAAGAATTACCGTCGTTTTCGCAAGTTTATCGATATTGCTCGTGAATTTATTGTAACGCATTACCAAAATTTTGCCATTTAAATATACTATTTAAAGACACGTCGAATTTTCCGATACTAAATGATCCTGTCATCTCACTATATATAACACACCTTCCCTCTTTGAGTAAGTATAGATATATATAAAACCTTCGAAAAATGCATTTTATCAACGTAGTTTTTCCAAGAATATCGTGAATCTCATCCAGGATGCGCATGTAACATTATATACATAGATATATACGAACCATCTCCGAGGATGGAGGGAAGAATCTACACGTACGTCGGGACTTATCAAAACCTGTCGTTACCGTCGCACACGCCATCGTCGTAGAGAAGAAGAGAGAGAGAGAGAGAGGTCGACGACGCTTGTCACATGGAATAGCCGGAACCGTCCCTGTCCTACCAACATACACACACACACACACGAGATATTTTCAAGTTGGTCACCTAGACACACACATGCACACACTCACATACACACTCGTGTGTTATATTCTGAACGTGACGTGAATGCGCGACGTCTCGTTTTTCAGCGACGAATCCCTTATGCATTTTAATCCATCGTGCATATATAAACATCGTTATGCTAAATGACAGTCGAATGTTATATGCGACAGGACGTTTTTAGCTCTGATATTATAAATTTCGCGAAGTAGTGATGCAATTTTAATGAGAGTTTACTCAGAGTTACGTGTCAGTTACGTCGACAAAGTGTCAATAAACTTTCTCAGACATATGCCGTGTATTCGTATATGATTATTGACGAGTTTAGATATTTCATTTTTATGGTTATTTATGGAAGTTGTTCGTTGACAATCTGTCTCATACTTAGTTCCATTCAAAGAGTTTTTAATATGCAGATATTTGATAAAGTTTTTACAACGTGTTTTCCAAGTTCTTTATTTTATCTATTAGTACGAATTCTCGACAATTAAAATAAAATATGATATCGAAAGTGATATTATGACTAATATATGGAATAGATACAATGTTAAAATGTTTTAAAAAATAATTGAGAAAACGTTTTATTAACGTTTAGAAAACGTTTAAGATGTTTGCCTTTGAATCTATTTCAAATGTACCTATCTTATTTTAAGAAGCCCTCTGTTAGCTGATAAGAAAAATTGGACGTGATACAATTAATTATAGAGATAAACATCTTAAAAAAGGTATGAAAACATTAATTTGAGAAAAACGTGCAGATATATTAAAAGTGTCTTCTTTTACTATTATAAAGCTTCCTCTTATAGAAAAAAGCAATATCAATAGCGCGTGAGGAGGCTAATTATATTCAACAATTACCTACATTTACCTCATCGGCATTTGCTCATTAACCACACTTAACCACCATTCACCCTTTCCCCTCTCCTCTCTTAACTTTTAGCTCTTCAACTCCGCAATAAACTTCATACTTCCTCGTACTCTCGTTTGACACAATACGCAATCTCAACTCCCCTTCGCTCAACTCATCTTTCACTCCCTCTAAAAAAGGCACCTCGTTCCACATTAACGTGCGCGTCGCACACAAAGCCATTCTCCCGCGTTGAGGCAAGGATCGCTAATGCGTTTCCGCTGATAATAGGCGAAAAATCCTACCCCGCGAAAGCGCCTTGCCACTGGGGGGGGGGGGGGGGGGAACAATTATAAATGGCGATGGGAGAATCGCAAGACCGTGTATATGTATATAATGATAGCGGTGTTGAGGAAAAGAGAGGAAATAAAAAAAAACACTCGTGTATATATATATGTGGAATTGAAGGAAGCCCTGTACTACTGCTGTTGCTGCTTCGACGAGTCGTTGTGGAAAGAAAGAGAGCAGTAACGGCTGACCGAACGCGGCCCCGTTCCACTAGTAAAGGCAAAGGTTCTGATTTGGCGCCGGCGATGGGGAAAGGTTTTATAATGAATGTACACGCGGTGTGCAATCAATGCGCGCCAGTCCCGATGACAGTTGTATTGTCGTTTCCCCCCTTTTTTATCTCTCGTCAGCACGAACGTTAATGACGTGTCTATACATATATGTATATACACATATTTCTACGTACGAATATACATATGAGAAGAAGTTGTAAATATTACAGACAAGTCTTAAATACTGTACTTATACGTATAGAAATATTCGCAACAAATATTATAATACGTCAAAAAAAGTGGGACACAACTGCATATTGTCAACAGAACCGATGACGGCTCATTTTCATGTGTCACTGCACACGTGTGAAAAATGAACAGCCACGCTCGTGTATCCCCGAAGACGGGGACGAGGGTAAGAGAGTAATTCTGTGGCGTGTGTATGTATGTGTGTGTGGAGAGAGGCAGGGATAAAAAGAAAATGCGCGCTCCTTAATCTCCATCCACGAGGGGGCGTAAATTTTCCGACCAGCTGCGCGCAACAAGTAAACAGGGCGAGTTTTCTCGCGAAGGGCGAGTGTATTGAAAAGTGAATGCGCGGCCTAGATTATCATGAGAGTTTGGGTACGAGGCGGTGAGAAAATTAGTTTTGAGGAAGAAGCGAAGGGGAGTGTTTATGTTAGGTCCAGAGTTGAGTTTGTAGTGAAGTGTTACAGAGGTGGTGAATTCCGGTGAGATAGTAAAGAGATTGATGGAGGTATTGTTGTTGTTGTTGTTGTTGTGTAAATATATAAAAAGATGGGTAAGATGAAAAACTGAAGAATTTTTGCTATTGACTAAACGTAGAACGAGGTTTTATACATTTATTTGAAAATCTAGTTTTACTCAAATATTGGAACAGAAATACTAAACAATACTGCAAAAAACCATTATTAAATTGCAGTACCCGAAAATTGTATCCACTGTTTTTCTTTTTTTTTTAACTATTCATTCGTTCATCCAATAAAAAAGTTGTTAGGTGCGTGCGCTTTGACAAACGCAAACGCAGCACGTGTGCATAAAAAATCCATGAATATACGAAAGGAGGAAAAAAAAAAGTTCCCAACCAAACGAACCGTTATAATGAATTACGTCAAAAAAATAGATAGGCGTTGAACGAGAGAGAGAGAGAGAGGACAAAAAAATCCGAGGGTCGAGAGCCGTCGAAAAGGGAACGACGGAATCACTTACCAGATTGATGACGTCAATCAGCACGAATTCGAGGGGAATTTTTCATTCCACATAGCATCCCTAGACCGTATGCGATATCTGATTGTGTCGACAGTGAGTATACGGACCATATAGTAGTCATTGTAAAATAGACATATCGTAAACTACGTGTCACATATAAGTCGTGATTTTTTTTCAGTTTTTTTGTGTATTTTTCCAGTTTGACAGAACCACGCGTGCATCGATACACGTGCACATGGGAAGGTAACCAACAAGGAGAGAATAAAAATACCGATGAAATTACTAAAGAGAAAAATCGCTGCCCTTACTGGCATGGTTTATCGCTGTGCGTGCGCTCGAGCATATGCGTGCGCAGGGGTAATTAATAACCGCGAGGTACACCGAGGACGCCAGCGCGAGCACGTGGAAGAGGAAGACTGGAGGAGACTGAAGGATTTTTGGATTACGAGAGGGTATGTGATTTGTGAGGTACGTCGGGACGGCGATCGGATATTTATGGGTTTATCCACGGATGGATTTCGTTGATATTGAAAGCGTATCGTAATAATTAATTATATGGTAGCAGAAGAGGGATTACTAGTTTTGGATGTAAGGGTGGGTAACAAGAAATCTAAATAACTACCGTAGCTTTCAATATTACGCGTTTCATTATTCTTATATGTAAAATTTATCTTGTCAAGGTAAAGATATAGAATGGATAATATCTAGGGCGAATTGTAGAATAGTGTATCGAGTATACGTGCCGCGTAAAATGAATAGATACGTAGCGTTAATTTACAAAGACCGTTGCGGCATACAATGTCTTTGGGCGCGTGCGATAGCTCCTTGAAATTGAATTTAAATGCATCCGTGAATCACCAAAGTTTCCGAAACTCACAGACTGTTACTCAAAGCGACGTAAGAAACGTGCGAATCCTCTCCGGCGCTCCACTCCTCGAGACTAACGAGTTGTAATCAACTAAACAACCAGCGATCAGATAAATGCAAATGAAGCTTGACTGAGATCGCGATAATCTTAACTTCGAGGTGTATCGCCTTCTACTCGCATACACACTCACACTTGATGTATATGCTACAATGTATATATGTATATGTAGATATATATGTAGGTGCACGAGACGTAGCTTGTAACTCCTGTGGAGCGCGCGCGCGCGCGCACACGATGAACTTTCGGGCGCGACTTGCTTGCTCGTATAACCACCGTAGAATCGAGATTTCCAGGAAGTGATTGTGAATCATGTACCAACGCCAAAACCAGTTTCTGATTAGTTCGAAATAATGCCCGATCGGGGCTTCTATTTACACGGAGCTTTGGCGAACTTATTGCTTGATATTATTCTTACTTGGCTTCGTCAGAGTGATGTTCTACTGGTTTGGGACGTTAAAGGGATTTCTCGATATTCAGGTGATAATTTTTATGGTTTGTCAAGAAATGAAGTTTCCTCTTTGTTAAATTGTTTTTGAAAATTTTTATTAATGGGTATAAAATTGGTTTAATGTATTATGCAATAATTTTTGAGTAATTAAAACAAATGTAAACTGGAAACTTCGTAAATTCAATGTTTAATGAGATATAAGTTATTCATAACATTGATATTGACGTATTAAATACAGAGAATAATGCAGGAGTGAATTGCATATTTACATTCATCAATGAGAAATATTATTGGTAGTTTTATAGATTTTCGATCCGGCGGGGGTCATGGTGTTTTTATTTTTTAAATAAAAATAAAAAAATAAAAGAGAAGTATTATGTATTGTATTAAGAGAAGTAAGTCTACTTTTGAATATAACTGTATATTTTTAATAAATAAAAAACATATAAGAGAAAAATACATGCTTAAAAAATAGAAAAGATATAAAAGCATTTAGAAACTATACAAGTGCTTAAAATCCATAAAAATATAAGAATTAAAATAAAATTTGTGTTAAAAATTTGTTTTCTTCTCTTTTTATAGTTCTATGTAAATATTAATTTGACTGTATCCGCTTGAATCTGCCTAGATTATAAATCTGTGTTATGTAACAATTTTTTTACGATGTATTGTATAAGACGCGAAACTTATGAATGAGCTTATGTAACTTTACAAAATTTACAGCTTCTATTCAATTTTTCTATACGTAAGTCGCCCTGAAATCCTGTAAGGATTAGAATGAAACTTTTAAAATCGAATAGAAAAAAGAAAGGTCTTGAATCTTATACAAACTTTTTCATACTTGCTTGATACACAATATAATTTGAGAAAAGATTCTATATTATATGAATGTTTATATCCCCTACGTTCCACGTAGAACAATCTTAATTCGCCTCGACCATTCAATCCCACGCGTCTTGTTCCCAAGAAAATTCAGTGCTGCATCCTCGTTTCTCTCCCCTGCTCCGTACGTGTCGGCGACTTCTGACGAACCTGCTCTACACCGAAACAAACGTTCTTTCTCTCTCCCTCGCGAGCGAGGAGCAGTGGGGGGGGGGGTCAAAGTCTCGCGAAAGAGAAAATCAAGAGTGAAAACTAACGATCGACAGAGAGAGAGAGAGAGAGAAAGAGAGCGAAAGATAGAGAGCAAGCGCCAGCAGAGCGAGTGTCCGGGATAAACAAGAGCGACGAAGTTTTGGCAAAGCTTTGCCAGGGCAGAGGAGGCCGCTCACGTAGCACCGAAGTTCATCTGGCCTCGAACGTGGCCGGGAGTTCGAACGAGCGCTCGCCGCTACTACTACTACTACTACTACTACTTTTTTTCTCTCTCTCTCTTATTCTCCCTTCTCCTTCTCTGGGCGCGCGCGGTCAACTTAAAGCGACCGCGCGCTGCCTTTTCGACCTCCAACTCTCTTATTCCGCTGAGGTTCGCCCGCGGACGGGTCTTCGATATTCCGGGGAATTGATTTCCATTCGTTTTGCGCGGAAGGCTGGACTTTTGTCGACGTTGTACGTGTGTAAGCTCTCCTTCGCTTCTACTCCTGCGCGCGTAATATCGACGGCGACGAGAGCTGATGGAAATTTGGTTACGCCGGATTTCTCTGTCCTCGCGACGGAAGTGTCTTGTAGGAGTAGAGCAAGAGAGAGAGAGAGAGAGGAACTGGGGCTGAGTAATCGAATGGATTCGATCGGTGCGAAGCGAGGGGAAGAGAGGAGGGTCGTCGAAGGTATAATGGCCGAGCGCTGGATGTTTAGTTTGATTGGACTCTTTTCTTTTTTGCTTTATTGCTTTTGGAATGTTACGTTAATGTATTTTTTTTTTTCGTTTTTTCTTTTTTCATCGGGAAAAAACCATTTTAATATGACAAAGTGAAAGTCAGTTGTTTACGTGGTGGATGGATAAGCCGTGAACTATAAAGTTTCAAAAAAATATAACGATGAATATATATTTATACACGCATACACTGATGAAATGAACGTTGGCTTTGGAATATGAGGCTACTGTTTTGCTATTTTTTTTTGTTTTATGTGTTTTCGTTTAATAAAAACAATTACTTTTCTAAAACAACTACAATATCGTTTTACGACAGTTGTGCGATTCATATATATGATACTTTTTTCAATATCAAATAGCATTTCATCGCGTCGAAAAAAATAGCTGACATTTCGATATTAAAAAAAAAATACATATATTCCTATATAAAAAAAAAAAAAAATATCTACACCGCAAGCCGTTGCGGTAGGATAAATCGCAGGTGCGTGCGCGAACGAACGAGCGAGGAAAAGAACATGATACAAAGTACACCGATTAATCGAGGTGATTAAGCACCGGCATATTAATTACACCTTGAACCGCGAGACACTGAAAAAGTATCGACGAAAGAAAAGCCGAGTGGCACGGAGGAACGCGCGAAATCCAGCAGACCCCTCTCCGTCGTTAATAATCGCGAGAGCGCTAATTACTGCGCAGTACTGCGCACGCGCGTCCGCCGGCCGTGAAATGGCATTGACCGCAATGCAGGTAATTTTCGGTTAATTAGGATGCCTCCGCTGCTAAGTCGCAAGCCTCTGTACATATACGTACATTATATCTATATATATGTATATATATACATATATATAGCTTTGTCTAGCGTCGATCGAGTACAGAGGGAGGGAGAGAAGTTTCATGTGTATAATATATATGTATATTATAAGTCCGTGGGTGTATTTGCTGCGCAGATGAAATACGTATTTGTATATCATTAGCGGCGTGTAAGTTCAGAGGATTGGATTAGTTCTTTGCCGCGCGGCGCGGAGTTTTAATTATGGCGCGGATTTTTGTAAAAGGACGAGGGAGAAAATGTGCGTGCGGTATTACTTTAGGTATAACGGGGTGTAATTGAGAGAGTTGGAGGGTGTAGGTATGGCGATGGGAACGCAAAAGGTGTGGAAAAATATTTAGAGCGCAAATGTGTAACGGTGATGGTAAAATGCGAAAATTAAAAATAATATTTGTCGGAGGATTTTATCTTCGAAGCGTAATGGAGTTCAATGTTGACAATAGTGTGGGGTACAATAAGAATTTTTTTTTTCTACTTTGTTGCTGGATGGAAAAATTTGCTTTTGGTGCTTCAATGTATTTTATTCTTAAGTTCTATGGTATTAAAAATTCTTTGAACTAAAATAAAAATAAAGTAAAGTTACCATGTGCGATTGTAATTTCACATTTTTAATTAAAAATGTATATGAGGATATATATAATGAAAAAATAAATGAATAAATTAATTTAACGTGAACTTCTTTAGTATGATATTATATTTCATAACTGCTTCCTCGAATTCGTCCGGTCCTGAATACCCAAAAGTTAATAAATCAGGCAGAATTAACTTCGTTAATGGAGCGGGTGAAAGAATTTTGAGTATTTTTTAAATTAACGTCACAAGTTCAGCCTTAATTTACTAACTGGAAAATTCGAAATTACATTGCTCCCCACTCCGTCCCTGAAAATTGGATTAAGAACATCGTCCAATAAATTAATTTCGCGCCATAACAAGTTGAAATTCTCGGGATGATTAACTGCACGTACGTAATAATGTAGGTGATGAAATATGTCCTCCACATATATATACACATATATATATATAGATATTTCAACGAGCTTCGCTGAAATTCTTTCCGGCTTAATGCAATATAGAAATTAGGTTTTCCCCGGAAAACACGGTTGAACTATTACACTGACGAGCAGAATTAAAACAAGAAGATGATTAAACCGTACTATACTCACTCTTTTCTAGACCGGCCACTAATTCGCGTCATTCAATATTAAAAATCAACTTTTGTTTTCCCTCTTCCTCATCCCTTAAAAGTTCGGAAGACCATCGGGTGCGCACGTACTTTGCATTTTCACTTACGAGCATTAAACTCGCACGGTGGGGTTTCTGAATTTTTTAATACACTCATCCTCGCCTTGAGCTTAATATGCTCGCACAAGCGCATTAATGAAAAAAAAAAGAAGAAGAAAGAGTCTCACGCAAGCCTCGTTATAAATCTTCGCCATATACGCAAAAAAAGCTCGAATATAATCCCCCTTCCTCGTATACATGTATAACATCTGCGTACGACATAGTGTAACTTTTATTTAACGCACGCGTATACGTTATACGGCCTCAGTGGCCCTGAAAATGAAAGCTTGCAACTTTTTTAACGAGCACAGTTGTACGCGACCTTTAAGAAACTACTACTACGTCAAGAGACGGAATAATTTCTCCTTAACTTTTACAACCATTCGCGCGTTTCTAACGATTCCTCTCCACTTTCCCATAACGGCATATCCGCAGAGAGTTTCACATCGAAACCCAATGCACACATACAGGTAGAGCCACATAGCAGTCGGTCTCTCGATCGTGCGCAGTTTACGAAACGGGGATTAAACGTAGCGATGTATCGCGCGCGAATCACTGTCCGATACCGCAGAGAAGAGGGAGAGGGAGAGGGAGAGAGAGAGTGCGCGTAGCCAACCGATTCCGGCAATTACTACATCCAATTATCGGGGATTCCCAGGCCGCGAACGAGCAGCGGCGAGTGGTCATTATTTTTCGCGTACAACTATGTATATACTTCGCGTAAGCGCTGCTATATCGCTTTTCTTTGTCTTGTATGTAGCTGCTCACGGATGTATATGAGTGAAGAGACAGTCAGACATGTTGTTTTCTTTTGTATCTCGCATGATTAGTGCGTAAAGTAGTTTTCTTATTATTGCATGTTTCGATTGTAAAAGAGGCAAAAACGAGGAGGGAGCATTATGCTATGTAAAAACATGCATTCGAATCCAGGTAGGATTGTCTGTGACTATATATTTATATCTATACCTTCGGTGCGTATCTACTTATATCGGGGTAAACTAGGTTCGCTCGACTGTGTTTAGTACGCGCGTGAGGGAAGGTTACATTTTCATTTAAATGAAATGTTTTCTCATTCTCTCGACAATCTTCAACGAACTCCGGACATTAATTAAGCTGTTGTGGCTGCTATATACGTATATATGTAGGTAGCAAGAGCTAATTTTAAACTAGGTTAATACAATTACGATCGTAATAGCGAACGCAAATCTGCTTGACAAAAAAATTTTTGTGTCTTTATATATATATATATATATATATATATATAGTAATAAAAGTATAAGTCGAAAAAATCTATTATTTGACCTCTCGATTTGACAGAAACTCAGTCATATGTATGTACAAATGTATCAATTGTTCAACAATTATACAATGAGTCGAATCTGCGAAAACATTAACAAATCGATATTCTCACACTATTAAGATTGTGATAAACGAGGTTCTAAAATTAGACAATCGTCCACTCACATCGTATGTCACGACATATCACAAATGTCGCGCGAACTCTATATTTATACACTTCCCAAAGACCATTACGATAGCACAGCTCCTCCTTTCAATCGATATCACACACACATATATATACACCTTATCCGAAACGAAGAATCCAAGCTTTCACGCGCGTGAATTCTCGTTACCTATACACACGTACGTGGAATTCAAGTGCAGCCATATAATACATATACATACCTCCTCATCTATCGCCGAAATATGGGCCAAACAACGGTATGTATATATATAGAGAGAGAGAGAGATACCGGAAAATCCCTAGGATTCCGGTACACGCTCGAGCAGGACGTATCGTTTCGCGAGGGGCGGGTGAACGCGCGCGCGCGCGCCGATAATTGCTAGCGCGCACAGGGCGCAAAAACAATTACCTTCGGGTACGAGGGTAGTAGTAGTAGTAGTAGTATAGGAGCGATCGCGTGCTTGCTACTATTCTTCGGTGTGTTACAGTGGCGGCAGTGTGGCGGCAATGCGGCGTCAGGCTATCGATTCGATAGAGAGAGAGAGAGAGAGAGAGAGTCAAGACGGATCGCTAGGCCATATTTAAGCGATCGAGTACACACACACACACATATACGCGTAGGTAGGTACTATATGGTATATCGTCGAGTATGGATTTACCGGTCAATTTATTATCGGCTAGCAAGCGAGCGATCGTTGCGCTTGACACTTTTTATTGCGCGACTTCTTTTATGGAGCGAGCTGCCGCTCGTTGTATCAAAATCTGCTATTATATATAGAGAGAGAGAGAGTATATAGTTTCGCTGAAGGTAATAATAACCGACTTGTATTGTAGGTGTTATTCTCGCTTTTTTTTTTCTTCTCACACCGGGGCACTTTACGAGCACGTATCGTTAATTGTTCAGGCGCGGCGTGTAGGAAGGTTGTGTATATATATATATATATATATATATACACAACCTTCCTACACGC
>JAWWEQ010006701.1:0-49863 GCA_035583055.1 Torymus tubicola
GCATCGCGAGTGTCTAATCCTTATCGTGAAGCGGATGCGTCAGGGCTCGGGTGACGGTCGAGCTGAGCCCGTGACAGTATATACGCACGTTGGGTAATAACAATCCTCCCTCAAAACAACAGCAGCTGATGCTCGTCCGAGCAGAGCTAAATCTGTGTCAAAAGAAGCCTTCGGACGACAGTAACAAGTCGCACGCATGTATATATTTATAGATAAACGGAGAGAAAGAGGGAACGATTTTCGCAGGAAGAGAGAAGGAGAACCCGAAAGCGATACGCCGACGAAACCTTATTAAGCGCACGGTCCCGACGAAACAATTTTATGCTATGTAGTACGCGTGCTCACGTGTCGCTCTCTCGTGCTGTAGGGGAGCTACGCGGGTTCGTTTGTTTTCGCGGTATCCGATTACGCTGCGTGATGATACCTTAATTTCGTTTGCGTTTCTGCTTGGATTCAATATTTTTCGTTTGAAAAATTCTGCTTTTTTCGTTCATTAGTATAATGCTATCGTACAATATCACTTCTAATTGCGGTATGCTATTTATATATAAGCTTGCAATAAGAAAACAAGGTATATAATGTTATAATTTTTATTTTTAATTAACTTTAATAATAATTAAAGTAATCTATTTTCACGCCTTACTGCGATTATGTAAATATCTTAATGAAATAGGTCGTAATATAAAAGTTGTAGTTCATAAAATTTCAATAAAAATATAAGAAAATTATTAGCTTAAACAAGTAATTGTAGTTTCCCCATGACGACGAGATTACCTAGTTATACCGAATAACTAAACCATCTTCCATAATACATCATTATTTTTTTACCCGACTTTTTTACGAGCACGAGCCTCTTATTTTTCTTAACAAGTGCCTCCTTGTCTGGTGTACTTTTCTGACCAGGTATTGTACCGTTGCGCACCTGCTGTAGATAATTCACGCTGCCGTAAACAGCATTGTAATTAGCAAACTACACAATCAACTTCCGTTTTCCTGATCAACAAAGAATCTTTCTTTGCGTTACGAGCTGCTGAAAAACTGCGCTACTATATATATGTGTCAATTCTATAGAAATTTATCTTTCAGAATTATTATTGAAAGAAGTTATAAATTTTTATCGCCACAAAATGAAATTTTAGACAAAAATTATTTTCTTTTTATTAAAAAATGGAGTCTTTGTCGTTAACAACTTACCATTACCGACAGCAATAACAAATTACAAATTCACTCAAATGGATAATATTACGAAAGGATACACTTGAGCAATCCTCTTTTTTTCCATATTTCGCGATTCCCTGGAAAGCAACTCCACGGCAAGTAGGTTCTTAAACGCACGTCTCTGACTCGGCACTTGAATCTTCCACCCGCAGCTCCTCCTTATACACCGTATAGACGACCCCAACGAATGGCAAAAGGAATAAGCAAAGTTTGTATATATTTCCCGTATACACATACTCTCTCTCTCTCGCTCTTTCTCTCATTCTCCCTCTTCGAAAACACAACTTCTTCGAGGGTCTATCGATCCCCCATGACAAACACACACACACGCACGCACCTATACTATATCGATGGAAGATGCTCCTCTTCTCTCTTTCTCTCTCTCTCTCTTGTGAGCTGCATCTTTCTCTCTCCCGCACATAAAGAAACAAATGGAAGCAATTGGGAAAGTTTGGCAGTCACCCCACCTCACTATCACAAAAATCTAGTATATATACATAGCAAAGGAGCGTTTCAGTCTGTCTTGGTATAGAGCGACATTTCCCCCGGGATAATATCCGCTCTTTATTAGCTCTTCCTTCCACGCGCTGCCATCACTGACATATACACGCGCGCGCCTGGTGCGCCTCTGTATGTCGGCTGCACCATGCCGCTCTGGGACCTTCCTTCACTCGGCTATGACTTGCAAAGTTAGGAGGCGACGAGGCTCTCGCTTGTTTAGGGGGTGCAGGCCGAGGCGAACGAGCGAGCGAAGAGGGGGAAGAGGAAGAGAAGGGCATTTTTTAATTATCGACTCGTGCGCTCGACGTTTAAATGGCAAAACTTGACGCGCGGAATATCCATTTTACGCTGAGCTTTTCCCGCAGGGTTAATATATTTAAAAAGAGCGCGCAGTGCGCGTGTTATTTACTTTGTCATTGAGCTGTAGAATACCTGACAAATTGGAAAGCTGTGTTGTTTTATTTTCATGAAATTGTTTAGTCAAAAATTTGGGTAACGAAATTTTGAGCGTTCGTACCGAAATGCCGTAATAGTAGTGAAAACTCGCTTTATAGACACATAGCTTTATATAACCTAACGTAACGAATGTTATTTTTCGGAATTTTCTACATTTCAGCATACCGACAAACGCTTCGCAAAACAAACATTTTAGATCAAAAGATTTCTGCTTGTGGTATATAACGCACTCTCTCTCTCTCCCCACCACAGCTTATCGCGATCCTGATTGACAGTTCACGACTCGAACGAGAAAAGTTGTTTTCCAGCGCGTACACAACCACCACCAGACGATTTTTCCAAAATTGCACTGTTGACTCGAACAGAGCAAATGGGGGAGGAGAATGAGAGAGTGCGATAATGGAGAACGCGAAGGCGAATCGTGTCTCGCTGGGACTAAAATAGCGCGCGCGAGAAAACTTCGGCTAAAGTCACATATTTGTCGGGACAAATATTACCGAGACGTTATATTAGCCGAGCAAACTCTACTCGTTCAACTTTATAGCGCGATGCATTATCGCCATTTTGCCATACTCGCGCCCGCGCAAATGAACAAGTTTCATGTAGCGTGCGCTGATATTGTATATTATGCTCTCTCGAGCGCGTGTGCGTTTATGTACACGAAGAAATTACTTGTACTCGCAGTGATTACGGGGAAACTTTTCTTGTACACGCTATATATAATATAGGTATTAGAAAATTTCATTGCTAGTATTATATATTAAATATAGTTGTTGCTGCACACATATATAGCGAGTTTAATAAGGTAAACACGTTTAGAAGTAGCGGTATGAATTTTCTTTATTTGCATATTCACCACGAACATGCAAACTATACAAAGCAAAGGTTATAGCGATATATATGCAACGCTTCTATAGCAATTTTATTTAAAATTAAAAGAACGAAGTAGGTTGTATCTCTCACAAGCAGCAAAGTATCTCTCACGTGTGTGTATATATATAGGTATATACATCGGAATCACATTAACCACTAATCATTCGCGTCACTACCAATACATCAATTACATTCTTCTCGCCGTCCCCTTATACACACCAGCCGAGAACCGTTTCGTCTTCGGCCGTGTCACTCGCAACATCTCCTCGAAGATTACACTCGCGTCCATCCCATCGCACTTGGCCATCCTATATATATATATATACCCTCCCTCGTCTCCGAAAACTCTGTCAACTTACAGCTTCGCACCGAAGTATCCCCACGTCAGCAACGTGCGTTATAGACGACAGCAGCCTTCGGAACATAATATACAAGGGCGATCGGGATGTGCCCCTTCAAAAGTCGCAAGCAACTCGGCAAATTGGATCGGACGCTCTCTCTCTCTCTCTCGTTCGGGCAGCGTTAGACGTCGTGATTCCGGAGATCTGGCCCTCGACGTGCCACTTAAAAGTTGATCCGTCTATCTCTCTCTCACTGCTGTCCCCCGCGGGAGTTAACTAATACCTCGACTGCGGTGGTCTCTCTGTGGAAAGACCGGACATTGCGGCCGATTAGTGCATTCGGTGTGGTATATAGGGATGTGCGGATTCAAGGCGCGGCCGCAATTTTGTTATTCATCGGGTCCTCTCTAGGGGGGAAAGGAGTGTATATAGTGTACGGGACCGCGAAGTGAATCTTGCCTTGATTCCGATTGAATAGCTGCCAAGTCGACGGTGTGCATATATATATAGTGGGCGAGCAAGCGAGCCGTCGGCTGTGAGTGAATTAGCGCAGGCACAGGGATATGTACTCTTTGCGTGTCGCAACTGTTAGAGGGATTTATGGGGGTATATATATATATATATATATATATATATATATACACACACACATACAATTTCCTCCTTTAGCAAACATTCTTTTCCCACTCTTTTACAGCTTTAATACATTACAAGCCTATATATCTATACCTATAACTGCGCCACCACCTCCCGCTCACCCTCCCATAATATATATATATATATATATATATATATATATATATATATGTGTGTGTGTGTGTGTGTGTGTGTGTGTCGAGGCTCGAAAAACGACAGGAGAAATTTTGAGCACTATAGTGCTGTGTTTTTAGAGTTAAGCGGAAAATCTGCACTTCGTTAATTAAGGAAAGTATTTACAAATTTTTCATCTATCGTCAATTACAATATTATTATATACTTGTATAAAGAAACTGAAATAATGCTAATAATATAATCATATATTAAAATATATAAAACTAATTTTCCAAAAAGCCTTACCTATATAATACACCTGGCTTTTGCAATCTACTAACACCCTTTGCTTGTAATTTGCTCATTTCTATACCCTCGTATACACTAAATCCACGTAATCATTTTGATCGTCACTTCCACCTCTGTACGCTAAATTTGCAAACAGTGTCACATCAAAGCAACAAATTGCCAGTAGTATAAAAAAACGCTTTGGTTAACAACTGCGCAGTAGAGGACGTATTTCAATTTCGCGATTGCACTACCTCACTCACTCTCGAGCGTTCGGAAAAATCGGCTCGCTCCGGGTCAAGTGAAATTTGCATTCGTTAAGTGCCTCTCGCAATCAGCTTACATTCGATCTGTGCGCTGTCATTCATTCATCGAAGGGAAGGCCTGTGAACCGTAGAGCTTTGACGTGCGGGGCGCGTACATATAGCGACGTGTTTAATGAAAATTCAACGGTTTCCAACTAACGGTCGACTGCAAATGCGTTGAGGGCCAATTTCGAGCTACTCGCATATACTCTGACTCTCTCGTTCGACGAGGATCTTAAGCCGATTCGGACACTTCCGTGAATTGGAGTCCTTTGTAAAGCAAAGCATCCGATACCGTATATACAATGGTGATGTTCATTAAAGCTTGATTTCGTGCGAAATGAAAAGAATGAGTGCATAATTTTATTAGCTTTGAATATGTGTCTCTGGGTTATTTGAAAGCTTTTATTCAATTGTATCAAAGGAAGTATAAAGAGGATGTATTAAATTAAAGCAACAATTAAATATAAAGTATCAAGGTTTTTAATTAAAAAGACCATAATTTTACACCGTGAATGGTATCCAATTATCAATTCAAATGTAATATCGGCAATTCCAAATTATTTCAGCACTAAGAAGTCAAATACTCCATTCGAGTAGCAACCAATGCGGGTTTATTATATAGAGTACAATTTCAACAACTCACGCAGCAAAATTATACATAAAATTAGCCACTTCAACTTTACACTTTACCCATAATTACTTTTGACTATGAAACTGAAACCGAACCCCTGAAAAATGCTTTCATACATACATGTACATTTATACTATTCTTCATTATACATATATATGCCCGCACCGCGAATATACGAGCATTGTCGCGCGTTATTAAATTAGAATTCAACCCTCGTACAATTCGTCCCCGCGCCCGAGAGAGAGGGAGAGCAATTCACCACACGAATTTATCAGCAGCTCTCAAAACACACGTGTGTGACATTGAGTCGTCAAAGAGGAACTATATATATATATACACCCCGAATAGGTAATGCACGCGCGTGCGTCCGCTCGTATATGTATAAAGCTCGCGCGTAACATATTGCATCGCCGGCCCGCGCGCAGTTGTCTGAAACCTAAACTCTCTCGTTCTCCTGATGTATACAACACATACACATATACCAATATATATCATGTATATATATATATATATATATATATATGTACGCGCTTACCTGCTACACGCGCTCGTGTGCCAAGTGCCTTTTGTTTTAATTAGTCTTTGTTCGGCCTCTCTCGCGCCTTCTCGCCTCATTCGTTCGCGCAGCTGCTTTTTTTCCGCGCTCTCGCAGCGAACACACACACACACATATAGCGAACTTTTTCGCTTACCCCCTGCCATGACGTCCTCCATTTCCGAACGCCTTTGATCACGATATAGTCAACTGCGACGATCGCGCAGGACCTTGCGCCTCGGTGCGCGCGATAAACCGAGTTCATTGTGCTCCGGCAAGAAAATCGGGAGGGAGGTGTGGCCATTATTCTAACTCTACGTGCCCGTGTCCGTGTATGTGTGTGCGTTATACATGTGTGTGTGTGTGTCGAACGAATTAACCCCCGTAGAGCGGCACGCACAAAGCCGATTTTTTCTCCCTCCTTCGTTGTATGTGTGTATGCGTATATATACAGCACTTTTCACGGCAGAGACGAATTTTCTGATCGCTCCCTCTCTCTGTCGTTCGCACTCCCTTTTTTTTGTCACCCCCGACGCGCCGGCCGCCTGCAGCGAACTCTACCTATATACAATCGGAGCGGCTGATTTGGCGCCCGGGGTTTATGGTCCATTTGTGATTTTATCGCGTAATGCGCGCGGCGCCGCGTTTGTTTATCGACTTCTCTACCCCTCTGGAAATTATTATATCGTCTTAATGGTTATTCATATTATTGTTTATTGTGCATCTTTTTCGCTGAAAGATGATCGAGTGGGCAGTTTAGTGCTTAGTGAGGTTGATAAAGTATTTATAAACGAGAATTAATCTATAACATTCTTTAATATTCTTTTTTTTAATTGAAAGTTTAGTATAAATAAAACATCATATACTAATATTCATTCAAGTAAAAAATATTTATATTATATATTTTAACTCAATCGGTTGGTTAAACATTGATATAAATTCTTCTTTTAATCAGAATTCATTAATTAAATAAAAAAATAAAATAAAATACTCAAAGGGGATATGTATAAATTAATATATAAATAAATATATCTGTGACTGAAAAAAAGTATAATTTTCTAACTTTTTCACTATATATTAAATTTATAGATGCCTGCCAATCATAAAAGCGAAAAATCAAACGAATATGTCAAAAAAAAGGAATAAAGTCCATGACCAAAAAATTTTATTAAATTTTCCAACCTCCTATTTTAATTGGAAAGCCTTCTAAATTTAAATAAACCTTTAGCCTAATTCAACATTCAATTAAGACAGGCTACGTATACACACTCGCAAAACATCCCCCCAACACCGAACTAAGAATAATCCTAATGGTCAACGCGCGTATAGAATAAAGTTACACCACTGCCAATTATCTCCCCTCGGCAAAGTCCCGCGCTATATATCCATACACCACACGCACTTCCTGCAACTTTGCAATTTGTCTCCATCTTCGTCTCGCGCGTGTGCGTATATCGTTAAATATATACGAAAGCATACAGCCTGCACGCTTTCGTTAATTGCTTTCAATTATACGAAACAGACGAGCGAATGATAAATTCTCCTCCCTCTCTCTCACTCTCTCTCTCTCTCTCAAGCTATATACACTGAGCCATACAGACAGAGCTGCTACTGCTATACAGGCTGTGTAAATTCAGCCCCGGTTAAAGATAGAATTTAATTTCCCGATTCCCCCTGCGCGACCATATATTTTACATAACTCACGCACCGCTGCGCGCAGCTCTCCGCATAAATCACGCGCGTCCGCGCCGTATTGTCTCGCGTTCAGCGAAAATGCGACGTGCACATAGTAACCCACATATCCTCGAGCTACTGTTAAAGAAAAAAAAGGAGTAAGAATAAGGAAGGAAGAAGAGTCAGGGAGAACGTACATCACGTGGTCGTGTGTGTGTATGTATATATATATATATCAGTAGTGACGAACGACGCTATACGGCAACTCGTCTAATACGCGAATAATAACGCGCTCACGCTTTTATGGAACTTTGATCCGCGTGTCGACCTCCCCTCTTTGGATTATACTACCGACGCCCCTTTTCCTCGGTTTCACCCTCATTTCAGCGCGCGCGCGTCGCGACCCCCGTAGGACATCTGGCCTCGACCAAAGTGAGAGTCCATTGGCCCGCTGGTCGTTTCACAACGACAACGCAGCGAGGAAGCAGACGGCGACTGTTCTGTGTCTGACTCTTATACTCTCGCACCTCTCTTGCGTTCTCTGTCTCTCCGCCTTCGTGTGTACTTCATTTTTCTCGTCGGGCAAATGATGTGTACGGAGTGAACGAGAGAGAAAGAGAGAGAGAGAGACGAGGGTGAGATTAATGGGGCAGTTTGGGAGAAGTTCGTTAAGCTGCTTACGGAAGCAGGAGTGGCACGCGGTCGCTGACATTTTTCGCATTTGAGTTATTAGACGACATCGTGGGTGAGAATGTTAACGACGCGACACGCCTTTGATATTGGGTGGGAAAAGGACGAAGGGTGCGGGGTGCTGAGGTTACTGCTGATTTGCAGAATTCCATTTTTGGGGGATTTCATATTAAGTGAAACTTTCAATCTGAAACATAGTTTTTTCACTTTTTTTGCATATTTATATATAATTATGATTTGTTATATTACAATGTTTATTCAACGAAAAGTAAAATTATAAATTATCATACTGATGTTATTTTGAATTTAAATGATTTCAAAACGCGATAGAGCATCTATCGCGGAAGTATTTCCAATTTCCTCTGTGCCTATACATTCAAAAATATTCACTGATTAAACTACTAGATAAAATCTAATCGAGCCGACAGACAAATTATATTGATATGTGTGCTGCAAAACGGCCTCTAGCTCTCAATTCTACCTTGTACCATACTATATTTTGAAACAAATATACATAAAATATTTGTAAAATGTTTTTCAAAATCAAATTTATCCAATTTTTCAGATTTTGGGGAATAGAAAAAAATCACATTTTTTAAATTTATCTTTGGTTTGAATATTGATTTTATGCACGAAAATGTAATTACATCAAAATGTGGAATCATTTGAATCAAATGATTTGATTTTATAAAGTAATCTTTATTAATTTTGCAAAATGGATATCGAAACAATTTATATATTTTTTGTTTAATAAGCAGATTATTTTAAATATTATATAAACATAATAATAGTTTTTATCGAAAATCATGAAAATATAATGATCCATTTTTCGCTGACTGGTATTAAAATATTTTGTTTAAAATGCAATTTAAAAATAGTTTAACATAAATAATTTACTTCTATAATGAAAGTGTATATATAGATATTTTATACAACTATCAGAAATTTTAGAAAAATTATTAATTTAATCTTAGTAATATATGTAATTAACAAATGTACTGTTCAATATGAACAAATAATTGTCAAATCCTAAAACTGAAGATAACGAACCCTTAACATAAACAGCTCAAGGTCGAAACGTTTACCAAGCTAACAAAAACGCTTTGATCCTGCGGTAAAGAAGAAGCGACAATTAATTCGTATAGAGCTTTTTAAACAGGCCAATGTAAACTTTTCATCGGCACACCATCCCCGCGCCACGTGGCTCCTTTGATCACCTTCACCTTTTGATCATCCATACACCACTCCACACACATAAGCTATATACATATATCCCCATATATACGCGCGAAAATCTATTCCATCGTAGCAGTGTACATCACAAACTCGGGGAACTCAATTCAGATCGAGATAGTGAAAATAGCGGCCGTATCCATGCATCTCGTTTTCTCCACCCCTCCTAATATATAAATCAATCTCTCTCTCTCTCTTTCTCTCTCTCTACCCTAGGCGGCGCCTTCACTCCCTCTCCTCTATACCGTCACTTCACACGTTTCCCATTCCGTTCTCGCCACCTCTTCGTTCCCCTGTCGCTCCACCGTATCCTAACTCCCCCTCTCCCCCTAGTGAAATTCCAAATCCCTCCGATATATCGATTCCATTCGTCCGCAGACAGAGAACGTTGCTCCCCCCCCCCCTTCCCCTCGAGGAATACCCCCCTGCGACATTCTCTCGTGGCGACCCGGAGATCCGCGCGTTCGCGTTATGTCTAATGGCCTGCGAGTAAATACTGGGTGAAAGATATAGGGACCTGCGTCACACATATATATATATACACAGTATACACAAGCGTGCGCGCGCGGGCCGTGTAATGCGATTACGTTGCGTATAGTTGCGCGCGTACGCGGTTGAAGGCGACGTATATATATATATATACACGTGGGGTGGACGCGCAAGCGCGTATAGTCATCTGTTCGTTATCTGCAGGACAAATTCGTTGCGAGCAAGGAGGGTGTTGTGTGTATATGTATACGCACACGTAGAGAGAGAGAGAGAGAGACCGGAAAAGCCTTTCCTCGCGAACGAACGGTGTGCCTTGGCCCTGACGTAATTTATGGAGGACATTGTTTTTCGCCGCCCTCCCTCAACATGGGGGAGCACAAGGCTACGGCGAAGGTTACGCGTTTCTATATATACTCCTACGCACGTCCATGTATATATGTGTGTGTATATAGGAGTCACTGCTGCTGGTATACGTGCGCGATAGTAGCGTTCTGGATTATACGACTAGATAAGAGTTTGATTTTCGAACATAGCTCCAGCTCTGTTGGGTTTACCGCGTGGGGTTGAAATATATATAGAAGCATATATAGCTCTATAGAACGTACGCCACCACGCCGCCTATATAATGATAGAGTTGTTCCGGCGCCTGGGGAAAATTGAAAAGCGTCCAATTTCACGGTATAATTATAGGTAGCGCGCGTGGGCACGATTGTTATCGCGCGGATATCTTTCGCCTCGATTTTGTTATAACGCGGATAATCGTTTCGTGCGTGCTCGACGACGCGCTCATAACGTTATGTGCAGGAGACAGGATCGGACATACGCGTATAAAGGCGGCGATCGGGTATATAACGAACCGAATGAGCGTGGAATGATTGTAAGGAAGATTTTCTGCGAAAGATTTATAAGACGAGGGTATGGGAGAGAAAAGTGCGTAAGACTTTACTATAGCGCCTTAAGAGTGCAATCTACTGTTTCGGTATTCATGGCCGATTCTGAGCCTAAATGATGCCACGAGGGAGAGCGGAGAAGTAATCAGGGAAAGTAAATGTTTCGTTTCTTTTTTCAATCTCTTTGTTGGATGGAGATAAAAAGGATATTTTATGTGGCTGTACATAGGAAATGTGCGTTATTGCGTCATTGCATGTGAAAAAGCTAACGTTACGATGATGTTCATCCAGTGATTAGTTGATTTTCTGATAACACGTGAGTTATATATATAAATTTAAAAATCTGATGTAAAGCATAGAATATACGAGCTTTCCTTTGCTGATATATATATTTTTTCAAGAAAAATGTATAAGATTGGAATCAGAAAGAAATGAAAAATACATTTCCAAATTACCTTGGATGATAAGACAGAAGTGCGCCGAAGTAATCATAATATAATTAAGGTAGAAGCACTCGATACCTCAACGTCACGCGTTATCAAGATCTCTCAATGCTAAACAACATGCAATTAAATCAACGTAAATAAGCTCGATATATATGTATTTGCATAAGTAAAGAAAACATCAGAGCATTTTACAACTGCAATAATATAAAAACGAGCTCTGCACTCGTCGTAATTACATTTCTTTTTCCATTACGTCGAAAAAGGAATGATCCGCAGTTACAACCATGTGTGCTGCCTAAATCCAAATGCTTTCTTTCTCCCACAATACACGCACAACACTCTTTCGAAACACATAAAAGTGCCGCGCTCGCATTCAATCGGACGCCCACCGAGATCAGACCATGACGTATAATATATCTCTCTTTCTCTCTCTCTCTCTCTCTTTCTCCCACTCTTTAAGACCCTAGGGTCACACCGATACGCATCGTATATATAAATCTCGAACCACGTTACACGTACACGCGCGTGCGGCGCGAAAAAAGGGCCGAATGCACAAAGAGCGATATTATATATATATATATCTATATATATACATACACGGCAAGCCGATCAAGCAAGCGCCTGCGCGCGTTTTTATGAATCGTAAAAACGAGAAAGAGAGAGAGAGACCCGGAAACGCTTTGCCGTTCGTAAAAGTCGAACGCGGGTGCGCGCAGGCGTCATAAACGTTTGACAGAGAACACGAGCGTCCAAAGACAATACGCGCGCGAAGCTGCACTGGTCCAGATATCACGCATATATATATATATACACATATACGCGTGCGAGTTCGTTTTTCCAAGCGGCTGATAGTTTCCGACACTCTCTGTATATGTGTATGTATACACATATATATACGTATATATGTACTATGGAGCACAACGTTTCCTTTCATATATTCATTCGGGTATATATACGAATATATGCTTACGCGTAATCACGCGATCGATGAGCATGGGCCATGTTCGCACCTACTTTTTTTTTGCTCTAGATATATATATAATATAGTCGATAGCAGACGCGTGTCTTTTGATTTTCTTTCTGTGTGCTGGGCTGAGGTTTCTTTTTTTTTATCTCGGCTTTTTTCGGCACAGATACGACGATTGAGCTCGAGATTTTATGTATGTGCGTGAGAACGCTGGGGAATATGTGTATGTATACGCATGATGCGGGAGATCAAGGGGGAGGAGGAGCACACGCAAGCGAGAGCTTTTTGGTATCGCTCAGCGATAAAAATAGGGCGCGGTTTGCGCAGAGACAATGCGGTAAAGCGAGATTTTTGGGGAAAAATGAAAAGATAGTTTGTTCTTCTTTATTTAGTTGAATTAGCGAGAGGTAAAGAGTATACCAGGAAAATGGAGGCGATACTCGATACTATATAAGTGTCGGGTTATTTAGAGACTTATTATTGCGATGTAATTATAGTATTTTAGACACTTACATTAAACGTAAATAGAACGTTGTTATTCTGCAAGGAAATCGATAAGTAATACTACAACTATAATTAAAGTTTATATATTTATCTCGATAAGTAAGCTTTCAAATTATTTCATGAGACGTGATATATTTATACGAAAGCACAGCACGCTAAAAATCCTAAAAGAAGTCTATAGAAACAGGCTATATCAGCCATTTCCGGAAACATCAGTCAATTTCGCAAAATGCCAGCGGTTTTTGACGATAACGTCGGTCGCGCGTGTCTCTTCCTGACTCGCCACGGCGTGCACCTGAAGGGCTTGCTTGCTATGGCTGGTTGGCTGGCTGGCGCGTCTGAACGTAAAATAATGAGACAGCTCGCGCGCCAGCTGGAACCGGGGAGGCGGCGATAACGAGCATCATGATTGACGGAAGGTGGCCGACTGATAAACCAGAATTACGACGAGGACTCCGCGTGCCGATCTGTGTCACGTCCGTCATTGGCACACGTCGACTATATATACGATGCTCAGTCACGTGCTGTAGATATATATATATATATATATATATATATATTTGTGTGTATATAAGCACGAAGACTGAACGTATATTTATCCAGTATTATCGCGTTATACACGGTTTACGCCAATTCCGACGGTATACATACCAGTGCAAGATTAACGTCTTATTACACGCGACTGCAGCATGGCGAGAAAGTGGTGACGATTGTTTCGTTAAATTTACAGAGGCCGGTGCTGAATTGAAGCGGCAATTTATTTTGATGATATTTATAGTTGGAAAAGTGTTTTAGAAATAGATCATCGCACGTGCTGGAGTTTTTTATTATTGTGTACATAATAGATTTACTGTTGTGAATAATGTTGTCATTGTGATATATATCTATACGCACTCGCTATATTATTCTTAAGAAAGTCATTGGGAATTTTTCGTGTCATAACTGACAATTTATCGAATGGATGGTCCCCAAGGAAGAAGTGCGAAGACCTATAGAGCATTCTAAGCGGCACATGACCCGCGAAAGTGTCAACGACCTCTGACTACATAATATTATACCAGGAAGAGAAATATACGTTAAATTATTATAAATGACATTATTATCAGCAGTATTATTCAACACGGTATTTAAAAATATTATATTTTTATATCGCATAAGTATCATAATTTTTTTAGATTATTGGAATCTTTAAACACATATAATTATAAATAACATTCTAAAATTTATAAGCACTGTAAAATTTATTTACACATTTTGTCAAATATAAATGCGAAAAATTCGTCACATTTTGGAGATAGAATCATTTTCCCACAAAAGAAGCACTTTAAAAAAGATAAAGTCATCACTTAAGACCATTCAAAGACCGCATTATATTTACCGACGGTAGACTCGCCGGCAGCTGCCGTAAAACTCATTTACACATTACTTTTGTTTCTCATGGAAGTCATAAAGACATCAAAGAAAATTTCCTAATTAAGAACTTTGGAAGGTTCAAATTCGTCCTTCATTGTGTAGTTTCAAAAAATTATCTTCAAACAAAATTAATTTAATAACTGAATCTCATTATACAATTTCAAATATTAGAAATATTTTTGCTCATTGCTGTATTGAATTTATTACACGAAGAAAATATTAGTGTAAAAATTATATTAAATTCTTGAAAAATTACCATCCTGTGTAGGGAACGCAGCCATAGACTATAATAAGTAAGATATTTACTATTTAAGCCAATAAAAATTATAAAACAAAAGTGAAAAATTACTATTCTAGTATATGGTAAAAATTGTAATTCATAAATTTTACTGCAGGAACTGTAGTAAATTTTCTTATTCGCATAAGAATTTTTCCCATACATATAGGAGACTTTACAAGGCCGGATAGTAATTTTCAGACATTGAAATGACCAACAACAAACAGATTTATAAGCATAATGCATAAGCGTAAGGCAGGCTAGTTGACTTATAAATAATTGTACTAATTGTTTAAACCAAATTAATTATTACATGTAGACGATTCGGAGCACCTCGCGTATGTGTACTTCGATGGTGCAGTCGGTAGGCAATTGGATTATAACGTGGTAGGTCCAGGTTCTCGATTCCTGTCTTCGGACAAATTTTTTTCAGCTTAATTTAAAAAATTTTCATTAATAGTTCAATTTGTTTGAAATTAAAATAGCAATATAAAATTAAAAAAGAAAAAAAAATCGCTATATAAAAATAAAAAATATATATATAAAAAAGAAATCAACAGCAAAATGAAATTTTTTTCGCGAATCTTTATTTACATAAAAATTACTAGATTGTCTTGTAAAAATTCCTATATTGACGGCCTGTGATGTTACTATAGAAATCTAGTAAATTTTACAAACCAGGACAGTAAAATTTAAAAACTCATCAAGATTACCATCTGGGTTGTAAAAAATATAAATTGTCAGTCTGTGGCTGCGTTCCCTACACAAGATGGTAATTTTTACAGAAACTTATTATAATTTTTACACTAATATTTTCTCCGTGTACTACTTAAACCGAGTATTGATTAAATATAATTTCTACAGTCACAATACCTATCTATTATTCATCTTTTTCCACCACATTCTATTCATACCACAATACATACGTCGCATAGCAGATTCCCACAGTGTATATACAATGTGTGACATCCACAACATTTGACAAAACCACAGTGACTCTTTAGTGTAATTAATCACGCAAAGTAAAACGAAAAAAAAACATCTTTCGCAACTCCATAATCTTCTCAAACGCCACATTGCACATTCCTCGTATCTCTTCTTCTCTTCTTTTTCTTCTTCTACGCGTCGCAAAAAGTGCGGCGCTTGAAGAGCCTATATACACATGCGTATACGAGAACATGCACATGCATTCCCAGAGCATATAGCGCGAACACATATGTATACATGTATATAATGTCGCAAGAACGGCGCAACAGGAACTGGCCAATCTGGCGCGGATCCGGCATTCACGATCATCAGCCGCGATCGTCACATGTATATATACTTATACATACGACGTCGACGACGACGACGCATCTTCAGCCCGCTCTCCGGGACTCTCATATATATATGTGCGTCCTTGCGCAAGCGCCAGATGTTGCGCTCTTTCGTAAAGCCAATCGAAAGCGAGAGTCCGAGAAAGAGAGAGAGAGAGAGAGAGAGAGAAAGAGCATCGTCCTTATAAGCGATGCACGTGCAGCACGCGAGCTATTCCCGAGTGTCTGTCCTCCTCCGTGTCGTCGGCTACGGTTCCTTTTATTGTTTTCTTTGGACCGTGCAGGAAGTCTTGGTGAGAAGGGAAAGGAGGGATGAGAAAACGCGACACTGCGGAAAAAGTAGCGAAGATTCTTCCTATGCCGCCGCATGCTGGAACCTTACTTCTATATATACGCGTTGAGAGCGGGAAACAAAGGAGGATTTTTTACGTCTTTATTGTGTTTACGAATAAGATATCGTTTGCCATTGTCTTAAAGACTTCTGTGTTTAATGTTGAACAAAAATACTGGAAATTTTTACGATTTTAAGTTGGCCGGTTGGAATATTTTAAGTAACTTTCGCTTCGCTGTTTTTTAGACGTTTCCAACGTTATATATATATATATATGTATAGCGTTATAACTGACACAATGAAAGCGTTTGCAAAAATATCACGGATCGCTTATTTTTCGAAAAATTTTTCAACTGCATACTTGTGCGTATAAAAAATTCAAATGTTTTACATTGTTTGAAGTTTGTAACATATTTCACATACAGTCATACTTTTTTTAAAATAATAATTTTAAAAACTTTATATGTAAATAGTTTACATTTATATTTATTAATATAATAAGAACTTTTTAAAACTATATCTATTATATTTTACGTGTAGAAAATAATAAAAAAAATCAGTATTCTGAAATAGCGGGCATCCACTATTTGAGTAGTGCAAATTGACTCTTTGAAATAATATTTTCACAAGTGAATGTGCGCTTCTAAAATAACAAATGACCATAACTTACTCAATAGCGATTTCTTTACTATTTTACATACATAGAGTGAACTCGTTACTTTCACGCCAAAAGCAATCTACCCGTAGAAAGATAAAGCTGAAAACTTATTTTTAAATAAAACGAGATATTTTTTTACTTGGCAAAAACATAAAAAATCCATGGATTTTCAAATTGTATACATTTCTAATATCTAGAGAAAGTTATATCTAATTATACATTTAATAATATAAAGTCTCAAAATAAAAGTTACAAACAAATTTCACGCGATTTCAACGTTAAAACATTAATCCATGTTGTTTTTGTGTACTCAACATTGTTCAAAAACATTGTAATAACGCCCGTGAGTTTTAACACGCAGGTTTAACAAACGGACAAAAATCCTATGTATATATATACATGTAAAATAAAATAAATTTATGGTACATAATCTTCGGGCGAAATTCACAACAATTTATTATTTGCAACTTTTATCGCATTCGCGGCGCCAACTTTACACGAAATACATAGCACGTATACCTATACTTCCACAGAGGCTCTCTTTTTACAGCGCCGCACACATCGAATGTATACACGTTATTTATCAATCTTATCGCGCGCGCCGCACGCTCGCAGAAATATCGCCCGAGCCGCGGTTATTTTCGCAACTTTAACCGTAAAATTCTCTTAATGAGAGAAAAGGAGCACCGGAAAAAAATATTACAAACGAGGGGCGCATGGTATAGCAACTCTGGCTGTTATATAGGAGTATAAGAAAAACAGACCGAAGAAAAGTGTCCACATGTGCGCGCGTGCGGACGGAGAACACAAGCGTAACATAGCCGAGAGAAAGAGACCCGCGTGCAGAATATAGGCCGCGGGTATTTTCAGGTCACTTTACATTACTCACCTCGACATCTTCGTGTATATACACATACACAGACATACGTACAGGCACGTGCGAGTATATATAGAAGACCGCCCGTGAGAAGAAGAATGAGTGTATTACGAGTATATATATGAACACGTGTGTGTGTGTATGTAAAAGTGGTCCCGCGAGGAGAGAGAGAGAGAGAGAGAGGGAGAGAGAAAAGTGTGACTCTTGATAGTAAACTCGTACAACCGAGTTGTACGCTGCCCCGACATATACACACCGCTATTTTCGACCGTAGCTTTTATTATCGCGGCCGGCGCTCGTGTTGTACGCGCCAGCCGCGTGGTATATTTATATATTAAAAAGCACCGAAGGAATCGATCCGTACGAGTAGTAGTAGTGTACTCCACGGCGAGTGGCTAATTCAAATGATGATATATATATATATATATGTGTGTACAATAAAAGCTCGTGGAAGATAAAGCCGTGACCTCGTTGATCGATGACGATTAATAATTTGGTGGCCTGCTCCAGCAGGAAGAAGACGAAGATAAAGGATACATTTAGCTGCGACGTGAGAGATTTTATAATTTTTCCACGATTCTTTGCATTTTTAATGTTTTTTGCACGGCCATTGTGTGCGGAGTATTTTTAATTTTGCTATATAAAGGGATCGTTGGAAGGCTGCGCATTTCGAGAAGCTTTTACCGCTTATTATACAGAGTGATGGAATTATTGCTTTTACATTTTACGTTGTAAAATATAATAATAGGTCATTTAATCAAGATGGTCTCCTGAGAGCTGACGCTTTTCCTTATTGAGAGACCGAAAATTTTATAGGTCGCGTAAAATAATAACGACGAGAGGAAGAGAAAGAGCTTGGGTTTCCCTCGATATTCACGTATTTTCACGTACTTTTAAAAGCGTTACGTTGCCTGAAGAGTTTGATGGATTCGCTGCGATCGGAAAATGGGGGTTGTCCACGGAATATGTCCATAAAATAAAAATGTTTTAGAATGAGTTTTAATGTATATTTAAAAAAATATTTTTACTATCTAGTTCTGTGCAATCTTGAATTTAATCTTTAAATACTTGAGTAATAGTACATTTTTTCAATTATTTTCAGCGTATTTAATGTCATTACTGTTACAAAAACTGTAAATTATTATCATCAAATACATTTTATAAAAGTAATTTATTATTAAGTGAGTTTGAGACACATAAATTACGTTTAAAAATTTATCGTTAAATTTGCATCTGCTTTTTGCTTCGATTAATCTACCAACTTCTGCCTCGTTTTACTATTATTTCACGCTCAATAAACTTTATCGATCGGCTTTTAAATTTAATTTATGTGAAAATTGCTAATCTAGCCAATTGACTTTATTAATTAGTCGAGTCACTTTCATACGTTACGTTTTTATCATGAGTAAGATTATGCAATGAATATAACGCCATTAACAAGACTATAACTGTAAAATACAAGTACTGATTACACGAAGTTAATATGGTAAGATATAAATATATATCGAATCAAGTAGATAATGCCACATCTATTATACGTGATGGAAATGTATCTCAGTTATGTAGTAACTATGGCTTCTTTTGAATTGCTTGTATTAGCGAACTTACTTTCCTATATAACTTCAACTTCAATTTCCTACACTTGTTAATATAAAATGCAATGTATTAACGAAGTTAATTTCTGAGTGAATATTAACTAGTAAAAATATTGTATTAAATACCAGTAAAATTTAAAATTGCATCTAAAATGATTTAGCATATAGTAAATAGAAAATCTATGGATATTATATTAATTATGAATGATGAAAATGTTATGTGTTCGTAATTACATTGAAAAGATAATGTACCATAAGAGTAATTCATATATATAATATTCACACGAGATGAAAATGTAATTTATCTGTTTCTTCAGATTTGATATCGCGTTAATGGTAACAAAAGGATGTACAGACATATTTGATAAATAATTTCATCTTAGAACCAACTCAGGGAAAGTTCTTGCAACCATACCATCATTATCAATCCCTTTACCCGAAAAATCGCCAGCAATTAATATTTTTCACAACCAAACACATCAGATCGTTGACAGCGCATCTCGCGATACTCGAAAATTAATAATCCTCCTTGTCGTCCAGCTATAGGCTCCAGGTCGACCAAACATTGTTCCCCCTTTGCCCCTCGCCTCTATACAGCAGCAACCCTGGCAACAAGCGCAAAACGTACAAAGCCACTCAAACACTATTTATCTAGAGACCCCCGTAAACAAAGGAGCCCGGAGTCAAGGCCGCCTCCACCGTCGTCGTCGTCGTCGTGCTCGTCCCCCTCTCCTTCTATATACCCATACACCTACACCCGCACAACCAGCAGTATAGTAGCAACTCTCTCGGTCCTTCTCCTTCTCTCTCTCTCTCTCTCTCTCGTCCTCTTGCGCGCGCGCTCGACGACGACGGCATCGATTGCACGGCGCGTATATACGAACTAGGCAAAACTCGCGCGAGTTCCCTCTCTTTACTCATCCTTCGTATATACTGCATATACCGCGAAGAAAAGCCCTCGCGAAAAACCTCTGCACAGTGCACGAGTATATATATATATATACAGTGTGCAACAGCAACAGAACGAGTCCCATACACACCTATACACACACATATATACCCAATTGTAGGTATAGGTATATAACACTTATATACACACGCAGTGCGCGCGCGAGAGACTCACGCTATATAACGCGCGCACGCAGACAAAGCGCGCGCGGGCGCGAGAGAAAAAAAATCGAAGCCCGCAGACACGCGCCCTCGCCCCTCTCGTCCCCCACCTCAGTGTACGAGCGATGCCTTTGGATCCCCCGGATGAGCGACACTGCAGTAGCAGCAGCAGCAGCAGCAGCATAGTGTGTATATACCGCGCGCTGCGCTCTGCTCTCCCCCTCTTATACTCGCGAGTGTGCGCCCTGGCGACGACGCGCGATATTGCTCCCGGCTGCGGCGGCGGCAGCGGCGCAGAGGCACGGCGCTCTCCAGTCGCCGATCGACGCTCGTGACGCGCGCACGCAAGGCGCGCTCGTATCCCGTCTTCACGTGTGTTGTTTTTCCTCTCACTGCGCGCCGCCCCCGCACACATCGCGCGCGCAGCTGTGTGTAGCAGCAGCGCCGCGATTGAGAGCAACGACGAAGAGGTGGTTGTGGTGGTAGTTGCACCAACCGCGCGTATATACATGGCTGTGTTATAGGGAAGAAGAAGTAGAAGAAGAAAAAAATCAAATCAAACGTCGTTTATGTGTGTTGTCATTGACCCTATCGGGGAGTTGGTTTTTTTACCACCTGCGCGCCGATTAAGATATACCTAACCTGCGAAAGAGCGAAGCGCTCGACAGCGTATACAAAGTGCGCGTTCACCTCGGCGTTTTTCTTTTATTTTTCTTTTTTCTCTTTTGTTCATCTTTTCGTTCGACTGTTACTTGGCTTCTGTTGTTCTGCCAATAATACTTCGTAAATAATTGTGCCGACGACGGACGTGAGAGGACGCTCACGAAGCTGTTGTACAAGCAGCCCTTTAAATCGCCGGCATCGTGGGGGCACCACTACACTGCTGCTGTTGTTGTTGTTTGTTATTATTATTATTATTATCGTCGCTCTCTCGTGTGAATGACGACGATGCTCGTAGTACTCACTAGCGCTACTGCGACGCTACACCGGTGATTTGTTTTGACATGTGCGTGGGCTGCCATATTGGATTACGCCATCGTTATCAAGGCCGCCGGCTACGACGACAGTGAATTCCACGGTGCAGTATCAGCAAAGTGTGAGAGAGAGAGAGAGAGAGAGTAAACGACCTTTCCTCTCTCAGTCATCATCGTTGTCAGTGTGCTCCCGTATACGCCAACCCTCCAGAGGTCCCCCAACGCATCGTCGCAAGGTGAGCAGACAGACCGAGAGCTCCGGAATCACGCACACGCACTCATATACACATACTCTCACTCATCTTCCCCCCTCCCTTCTACACTATAGCTATGTAGAATGTGCGCCTGTATACATATATATATATAGTCACATGCACACATGTATAAAACAGGCTTGCTGCTACTATACGATGGTATATAGAGGCAGTGGCAGCGACGTCAAGGACGACCAGAGAGAATTGGGGGTGTGGGCACGCGATAAAGGAACGACGGCAGCACGTGCCGTGCGCTCGGCTCCTTTTTTTCTCATCTCAACTCTACACTATATATATATACACGCACATACGTCTTCTTCTTTCTTCTCCTCCGCGCCTCCTTTTCTTCTCATCCCTCCCTCGTCTTCGTATACGGCCTGGACTAATGTTTTCTCTCGGTCGAGAATTTTCCCTCCGCGCTCAGTTACACACACACACACACACATACACGCACGCGCGCAGGGAGCAGAGTAGAGATCGATTCAAGGATGAGCGAGCGCGCGTGCTAGAGAGGGAGGATGAGAGAGAGAGAGGAGGGTGAGGGAGGAGAGCCAGAGGGAGAGCGAAAGAGAATGCACGCAGAAATCGATGGCTCTTTAAACGCGTAACGAGGAGCGCCACAGCCGACGATATAACGCCTCTCGTTTCGCGTGAATTGAGCGCGCAGCGTGTGTGTGTGTATATGTGTGATGTCTTAGGGAGGTTGTATTGGGATGGACTCGGATCGTGATTATATACGAGAATCGTACGTTGCTATCATTAGAGTGGTTATGGGGAGATGTTTGATAGAGCAGAGGGGGAGAATGAAGAAATGCGTCGCTGGACGTGTTAATAATGCAAGGGCGATTTATTACGTATGGGATTTTCGTGAATTGCGATCATATTCGGGATGGAGGTTGTAGATATCGTCGGGAAATTGGAGTTTGCAATTTTGCCCGGTAGGCCTTATGGTCTTTATTGACATTTGTTGGAATAGTGAACGTGTTCATTGATGATATAAAGTAACTTTATGACTTCTCATTTAACGGCTGAATCTATATGGCTGAGAAATCGATAAAGTGAACGTCAATTAACCTTGAGAGTCCGATTCGTTCGCTTAATTTATTTTGTCTCGCAAACATTTGCCGTAATTATCGTTCACTCCGAAAATTAAAAGCATTTGCTCAATTTGAAAATTCACTTTTCATCGAAGGTGGCGTGTTTTAATATCTCTTTTTTTTGTCGTGACCTACCTCTGCTGGCTTTAGTATTTAACGATTGCAATGCAACTTGACTTTGACTCTGTTTTCAGCTTACGCGCGATAAATAATCAACTGTAGTTAACTTTGCTTGAGTAATAGATACTCATAAATAAACTCGCGCGAGAACTTGAATGCCGATGACAACCGGGTGTGATACAGAAATTATAAATAATAACATTACACCAGAGAACATGTATGTGTACCAGGTCAGCTGATTAAATGCTCATAAAATATGATCTACGATGACGTTTAAACAAATAAGAGCTGTCTACAACACCGCGAGAAATCCGAGAAAAAAAAACTCCCCAACGCAGTAAACAGAATGCATAAGGGAGTCAATCTTTATAAAAGTCGCGGGGTAATTCGTAATCATTTGTACGCCTAGAGAAACGAGAAATGCTCTCCAGGGGATAACATTTTAACGTGGACCATCGATCTTATGAAAAGTAAATGTTTTCTTTTTCTTCAAAGTAACAATTTTTAAAAAAGTATTTACCACTTTGATGTGACGTATATATACAAACTTTGATAAATTAGACGATGATTTTCGAATTATCAATAATGTTTATTCAATAGTTATTCTGCTTTTAAAATATACAAACTACGCAATTTCGAAGTTGATGTAGATATATTTTGTAATATATTGTTGTAAATTATATTAAGTTAAATGAGATAAGATGTTTATTTAAATATTTGTATCGAAAAATAAAACTGTTTATGCCAATATTTATAACATCTATTTGAAAAAGCGGTTTATTTAATATGAAAGCCGTTTAGAGCAATCAGATAAAACCATCAATATTTTTTCATGCGTTATTTATTTTAAAACATGTATTTTATATGCTATACACATTTGGAGTATATTTTTTGGATCAAAATAAAATCTTGATTTATCATGAAATGGAATTATTGTGAATTTTCATTTATTGAAGGTATTCTATTCGCAAACTAACATTTAATACTACTTAAGGTACTTTTGTTCTGCTAAACAGGCTTTAAAACCTCTGTTTCTCAAATAAAGTCTTGTTATCAACATATAACAATGGTTAGTCAAATTACCGTTATTAACCAGAAGCCGTCTATTTACTCGAAGCGGAAGTTTTTTATCTGGTGTCAATTTGATCCCGTTATACCCTTTACTTTAATCCATTTGTAATTATCGTGCACACTTATTACTATCATTATCTGCTACTTATCTTGACTCGCTATCTTCATTATTATATTGAAAACTTTTCGTACTGTATTATTCTAGTTGAAAAGAAGGTAAAGAATCTTCGTACTTTCAAAAAATGATTTCAAGAGAGCATATAACAAAATCCAAAATAAATATGAATGTTATGGAAATAGCAGAGAATAAAAATAAAAAGACCTATTTGAATATTTACGTATTTGTATTACAATCATAAATAAATTTTAAGTTGAAAAAATAGTAAACTGAGTTCATTTATATTTTATGAATTTTATAGTAAAAATTTGGCTAAAAATAATAATAAAAATATATGTTGAATCCTTATTTTAAATATATGTGTGTGGCCTTAAAAATAGAATTGCTGTGTTTTAATCATCATAAAATATAATATACTCTCATAATATAAACATGTATTCTACTGGCCTTAAATTCTAAAAGTACATTGTGCTATAAAAACATAAGACTGTAAAATGGTATCAATATCGAAATTATGCATATTTGCAAATGAAATATTGATGAAAGTCTTCTTCATTATTAAGAGTAACTCTTTTAATTACCATGTCAAGGTTGCGTTGTCACATTTCTTTAACAATTAAAAATACGAATTCATATGATTTCAACATTTTATAGCAATTATATGTTTCCTTACATATTGCATAAAACATATAACCAAAAACACCTTGTTTACCAATATATAATTAATTGATAATTTATAACATTGACCTTGACTGTTATTTAATTAAAAGTGAGATAATTTTCAAGCTTCTTCCCAATATGGAAAGAAACGACTCTCGCAACGAAACCGCTCCTTGGAATGCGACGCCAACACACGCGCGAATATATACCTTTCCACTGCGCTGTAAAATTACGTCAAAGCAACAACTTAAAATTAACACGAACAATCCAATTTTATGACTCTTGGAAGCGGCATCACCGCGGCCATCGGACCCGCTTTTCACTTTCACCCGGGCGTTCGCCCAATGTAATGCCAAGCATTGCACGACACACGGCTTCTCTCTCTTCCTCACACACACACACACACGCGCGTGGAATCGGAAAAAGCGCAGAAGAGAGAGAGAGAGAAAGAGAGATGCCCAGCGCGAAAAGAGCCTTATTTGGCTGCTGCTGCCGAGTCGGCCTACCGGACGGGAGGCTCAACACGATTGCCTCGCACGCGGCTCTCCGATCTCATGATTTCGAAATGCGCACGCGCGTGCATACACTGTGTGCGTATATGTGCACATGTGTATACGTATACATGTGTGTGCGTGTGTATGTATATGTATCGACACTTGCGCGCACGCGAGTGTGAGGCCGGGAGGAAGATTGGATCGCTGCGCTCTTTCAAACTGCGGGGTTTACGGGGGAACGTATGTTTCGGAGCAGGGGCGTCAGTTGGGTCTGACGAGGCGGCTGGAATGGGGATAGAGAGAGAGAGAGAGAGAGAGGTGAAAAAGCGAACGAGATGTGCAGTGTGCTGAAAAATTTAGAGTTATTGAATTTATCAGCTTGCATATAGGAATTATATTGAACCGTTGAGAATTTATTATAGGATTGATAATAAATACGTGCGAATTTATGTTTATATACAGATTAAATATCAAAATTACATCATGGATTAATAATATTTGTTAAAAAAATAAGGCGACTTGTTGTGTAAACAATATGATAATTATGTGTGAACTCTGAACTTTCCACAACTTTTTCTAGTTATTTTTATCTCTCTTCTTAAGATGATGTTTCAAAACATAGAGATTTAGGTCTTAAAAAAAAAAACTGACAAAGTGATGTATTCTCAACCGCGGCGATTAGTATGTTCAAGTCGCTTGGAATTTCAAAGATACTTCTTTTGACAGTTTGAAACTTCTTTGTAAGAGAAAATCTCCTCTGCTATACGTCTGAATCTCATTTGAAAGTTTCCTCGATAATATTTCCGCCAAGGTTTCCTTATTTGGTTACATTGTAGAGTTTGTTACTTCACTCTCAACAATATTTTAAAATACATTCTTTAAAAACTTATCGCGCCAATGTTTTTTCATAAACTTTATTATTATAAAACACGGAATATACAGAAACATACAGATATACACACTGATAGAAGAATTTGTTTATCATTAATAAGAAGATATATTAAAAATACACAGAAAAATTTATTTATATTTACTCTTTGTGAACTCTTATTATTAACTACGCATATTAGCTGTTAATATGCGCATCTTAATAGTAATATTTTGGAATTTCAGTCAAACGTGAATGTTTTCGCATTTACAATATCCTTATTTACCCAAAATCAATTATTTCGTATTAACTGTTACTAAATATATTAAATACAAATTAATCCTTCTCACAGTGCACGAGATACTTTGAAAGACGCCTTTGCACATCTTCTCTCAAGTACCATTTTTGTTCATTGGAAAGTCGAAAACAATAAAATCTCAAATGTATCTCTGCAAAAATATATGTCGAAAATCCCGGAAGAGAAAAAGTGAAAAGCCATAGAACGTCCAGTGCACTCCCCCCTCTCTGCGCTCGAAAAAGGCTTTTCTCCATACGTATAGCAAAGAACTCCAGGAAGATTTTCAACTACGTGCGGGGAAATGCAGGCAAGAGAGAGAGAGAGAGAGAGAGAGAGAGAGAGAGAGAGAAAGAAGACTTGTTTGGCTGGAGCAAACTCCCCGTACAGCGGAACTTTGGTTTTTCGAGATTGCCTTGATCTCGGGGCGAACTCTAGCCTCCCTCTCTCTCTCTTTCTCTTCTCTCGTCTGCTGGATGTTTATTCACAAGGCGAGCGAGCGATGTTTTGCTCCTTCGCGATCAGGATCAGCGCCAGGGACAATACCGGAAATTGCGGGCCAGTTTACCTCCTCCTTCTCCTTCTTCGCAAACCATCGTCGCGTTGCGAACGTCTTCCGGGCACGGGTTTTTATTTCGGTGCGATCGACTGATTAGCCTCTATATACATATATACTCTGACTGTCTGAGTCGAGTTTACGCGAAAGATTCGACCGATAGATCATATAGAAGCAAATGGTTCCTCCGGCAAGTTATTGCGCTGGCCCCCGGTGTCAATGAACTGTGCCGAGTGAGTCATTCGTTCGGTTATGGAGTTCCTTATATTTCCGCGGGCGAAATTTTACGCTCGATGTTATTGTTTGTGTTTTTCTCGACGTCGAACGATTGCCATCGGTTAAGTTTTTGTTAGAGATTGACTTTGAATTTCAATTTTCTCCGGAATCGATATCGTCTAGGCGGTATGCTTTTAAAATAATTTACTGATTTCGAATGATCGCGAAATTCGAAATTCTCTTTTCCACTTTTGATATTATAAAAATATTCTACTAAGGTATTGAATTTATTTCATTTCCATATTTAAATTGTAAATTATCAAAAAACATCGGAAAATTCCAAAGGACTGATAACGATAAAAAACATACCCGAGGGTGCAATTAAGTTCTGAATTATATCTTTCATATTATTCTTCTTTATTTTATCTTTTTTTTTATCTTTTAAATCTATTGGTATACGTAATACATAAATTTATAATTTTAATGAATCCGATTATCAAATATAAATATTAAAATTATAACAAAATTATTTCAATTAAAATGGTCTACATTTCAAACGTATAAGGTAGCAGATAACAACAATTATCGACATTTACATTAAATGACCAGTAAAAAACAGTCGATTGCTTTTATCTCTATATATGTTACTTCTTCTTCACAGCTACTTTCTTTTTATTTTTTTTTACTTCGTCATCCTGCCTATTAAAATTCCATATTGACTATTGTAAAAAACGAATCGCTCGGCATAAAAAAAGTTTCAAATCTAAAAGTTATATGTATCCCAAGTACCACTTACCTTGTCTCTCTCTCTCTCTCTCTTTCTTTCTCTTGCCTCTACAAACTTAACCAAAACGATTTTAAAAAGCATTCGAAAAAATTCCCCAAGCGCTCCAAGTTCAAGTACACACAGAAAAAAAGCCAGCAGCAACTACTCTCGGAAACAAAAAAAAAAATGAGAGAGAGAGAGAGAGAAGCTCTAATCTACTTTTGATGTTGCGACGCCTCGCGCCATAACAGAAATCCAGCTCGAGCGTAATTGGAACTGCTATTGCAGGCCGCGAAAGGTACCGCTTGGAAAACGAGTTCCAGCGACTGTATATATACGTATGTGCCGCATAGTACTATTTCACTACAAGTAACTGCTCCGTTATCTTCTTCTCTCTATACACTTCTCTGTCTTTGCAACATCGCCCGGTTGCGATTATTTGGACATACGCGCACGTACTGCAGGGAAAATATATGGCGTAGCTTCGCGAAACACGCACACGTATATCTATAGAAGCGTGCGCATTTTCGCACTATTCGTCCATCTCCATAAGTATGCACAACAATATATGCGTGCACACATATATAGCTTTTCATTTCTTTATCATCGTACTTTCTCTCGTTTCCCTCTCCTTTGTTACGCGAGGCTATATACAGCTCTCCATGGGCATCTCCGACGCGATGTTTATAAAGCTCACTGCGAAACGAAACTCGTCGAAAGAGCATCTCGGAGTCGCCACAGCTTTTTGTTTATCCCATACGTGCACGTATACATATACAGTTGTCCACCATAAGCCCATTGTCGCGCAGCGGTGATGGTGCGGTATACCGTATATATATATATGCATATATCTACCGGTGTGTGGCGAGGTTCCATTGCGAGGTCACAGAAAGAGAATCGCTGTATATGCGCAGTGTCTAGTGTACGAGAGAGCGAGAGAGAGAGAGAGACAGAGTTGGAGGGGAAGTAATGAGGAGTGTCCAGCTCTGAAGAGGCGTAGGTGAGGGATTAACCCTTTTCGAGCGAGACGCGGACGAGTGCGCTTGCGCGCATTATACACACGGAATAAATGAGTTTGCGCTGCGTTGTGGATGGTATGCGAGGGTCGTATAATGATACGCTCAGGATGTGAATAATTAATAATAATCGTGAGTGCGCCGGCGTTGCTATGGGATGGGCCATTGGGCAGGATTGAATTTTGTTAGTTGAATGATAAATAGTATTTTTTCGTTTAATTAATGGCTATGTGCGGCAATGTGCTTACTGATATTAACAACACGTGAATTGATAAGTAACAACATAATGGTATATACTCCGTAATTATCCCATTATTACGAGTTAGTGATTTACACGAATGATTTCAAGTTCATTGCTTTATTTCCAAGGTTTTCTATAGCATCATTCAGTTGTCAACAAACGTGCGATTTTGATGATCTCCCATCGATAATCCTTCATTCTTTACGCTCGCCACACAAACAATCCTCGCCTAAAGCGCATTCACGGGAATCATTAATTATTAATGAACATTCACATCAGTCATGAGCTCCACAAATGCACGCAGACTCGTATGCTTTCTCCGAATAACTGCACTATACTACTCCCTTAACAGATTATAATAGTTCCTTCGCGTAGGCAGTTATTGCTCCCGAGTTCATTCCTCTCCACATCACCCACAGTACCATCCATTTATCAGATGCTCTTTCACGATTCTCAAAAATAACTCGTTCTAATCTCGTCATTGTCTTCGCTCAGTGCACTATATATATATATATATCTACATCGAAATAATCCCAAGTCAAACTAGGCCGCGATAACAGCAGCGTGCTTGCAACAATAAACAATAGGTGTGAGAGAGAAAGAGAGAAGCGCGCGTCCGTGCCTGTATCGTTATATATACGCATATAACTTAGTTCCTCTGAAATCCGATACACATACGGAAAACTTCTTTTTCTTCTCCTCGCACACGCTCGATATGTGCATCGACACGCTGGACCTTAGAGAAAAAAAAGCTCGAACGCGCGCGCGCGCCTTCTCTATTTATCTATCCCACTTTTCCTCCGTTTCACTCTATCGCTCTCTCCCGATCTCGCTCTCTCTCTCTCTCACGCGCGCTTGTTTTCTCAATCTTCCCTATCCATTAACTGTATCTCTCTCTCTCCGTACAGCGCTCTCTTTCAAAACATTGCAGTAGTGCACATACGCGTGCATCGCCTTTGCTCCCTCGTACATATATATACTCACTCCTGAACCAGAGAGTCGGCCGCGAGAAAGAGAGAGTGAGCGAGCGTATGTGTGCACGGGTTCGTTCACCTCGGCGGTATACGGCGTCGGCGGCGCGCGAGCTCTGTAAAAACGGCGGCGGCGGCGGCGGCAGAAGAGGAGGAGGAGGAGGATGAGTCTACTCTCTCTCTCTCTTTCTCTCTCCCTCGTTGTAAACAAACAGGGCCACTCTTGCTCGCGCGAGCTCGCTCGATCGTCGAAAAACGCCGCGGCGGAACGCTGAATGGCGCGAATTTCGAGGAGCTCGAGAGGCAGCAGAGAGTATATAGCGAGTCTCTCGCGCGCGGGCGGGAGCACAGCTTTGAATGGGGCGCGCCGCGCGCGTGCGATCACCTGTCTCGCGCGGCGGCGGAAATATTTCGCTTGCCGGGGGTTTTGTGTTTTCCCGTCTCTCCCTCTCTTGCTTTTCCTTTTCTCGCCTTTCTCCCTCTCCCTCCTCCCCCTTTTATTCTTAACCCGTCATTTTGTCTTGATTACTTTTCCCGCCCGCGCTTTATTTTCCCTTTCGTCGTCGTGATGTAGTAGTGGATTTCTTTTTTCTGTTTGCTTTAGTCGCAGGCGTGCGAGCGCGTTTTTCTCTCTCTCTCTCTCGTTTTCTTTTTATGGCAAGGCAGTAGTGCGGGGTTTCCGCGGCTGCGAGCTGTTTCTATTTGTAGAGTCTCACCTGTTCTCTTGCTTTCCAATTCCTTTTGTTGTGCTTTCCCTTCGATTCTTTTTATTGTACCGTTACAAATGTATATGTGTACATACGAGAAGCAACACATTGTGTCTTTACGCAACCCGTACGAAAATAAAGAAAAAGAACGTACACACGAAGTGCGTGACCTAATTATTGGACAAATATATATAAGTGACGAGCGCAGTATTAGCGTGAAATCTCTTACACGTTTAGTATAATACGAAAGTACCCTGGTAATACAAGACTCGCGATTATGCCGAGATTACAGAGTTAACGTATAGCTAAATCGAGCGCTATATATTACACTCTCTTTGTCTGCTTAAACTTCGCTGCTTCTCTCTATTTCTCTCTTCTTCTATATACGATGTATTCGCTTTTATGCCTCGTATTCCTGGCCAAAACAACTAATTTAACGTTAGCTCGATACAAAGAGATAATTTCGACGAGGCGCTAGCCACGCGGAACGTGCGCGGATTAATGGTAATGTACTGGAAAAGTTCAGTACTGGGTCGCGCGCGAGCCGGCCGCTGCTCAAACGACTTTTGTACACGTAAAGCCCGCTGATACAGGGGAATAGGCACAGAGCGTTAACTTACATAGTAATGAGCTCTTGTAGAATCGAGAGTAAAAAAGTTTGGTAGTCGTTGCCAAATATTTATGAGTTCGTAAATTGCGTTGGCGTACTGCATCCGATTCAATGAATATTTTAAAGCCGGTTTATGTATGTGTATAATATATGACTCGTATCAAAATCTCTCCGCGTAAATCTAGATGGTCAAAATTTTTCTGATTATATAAACTGAGAGATAATTGAGTTATCTCGATGGCGAATGGTGTTTGATTCATATATGTTACATGGTTATCATTTTGATGTTGACACAGCTGTACAATGTTATTTGAGGTCAGATTCTTCCTTTCTTGTCATGAAAATATTTTTCCAATCATTTGAATACAGTGTTTAGATATCGAACAATGGGGTAGATTTTTATTCAATTATTATTATTATTCAGATCTTTCGTTCAATGAACCATACAAATCTTACGTATAATATATATGTATATATACCAAACTTATTTCGTAATGAATTATTGCAAAAGATACAGTATAAAAATTCCACTTAAATCTTATCATAAAGTAGCCAACTAACATTAATCGCCCCCATCTTAGAAATAAAAATAAATAATTACCAGCCATATCTCACGAACCAAGGGACGACGATTAATAAGTAAAATTTGTGCGCAAAGGCGGCGAACTCCAACCAGGCATTGCGCACCAACGGATAATATAATACACCTCGTATTTCACGATCAAAACAATGAATCATTTATACGCTAAAAGGCTTTTTTTCTAATTCACCAGCATATATCGCCCTATGCGTATACCTATACACTGTAATGCGCTTGCACGCCTTGCCGCGAGGAGACGATGAAAATATACTGCTCGCTGCGCGTGCGCGTGCACTCGCCGCACTACTCTGTTATTATATACCGCGCGCGCGCGCGTGTGTGTGTGTGCAGCGTCGTCATGAGTTCGCTAACGTTCCGCGCACTGTAATATTTATCCCCGGGGCTCTTTCTCCCCGTCTTTCTCTCTCTCTCTCTCTCTCTCTCTCTCTCTCTTTCTCCATACACATTCCACCATCGTCCATCGTGTCCATACGTCGTTTCTTTCGCTTGCGAGCACACGTATATATACGTAGGTTTTCAGCATAGGTGAACCAAAAAACAACAACAACAATACGACCATATCCATCCGCGTTAGTTGTATATAAAGGCAACGACGATATATGTATATGAGATAAAAGCGAGAGTCTGTGTTGTCGCGAGAATCAAAGAGGGACTGATGGCCGATGTATATCGCACGAGATCGTTTTAGCACGTGCCTATATATAGGTTTTCGAGAAGCGCGAAGCATCTGAAGAGGAAAACACGCGTAAAATCAAGAGAAAGGGAGTGAAAATATACGTGTTTATGTATAATATAAACTGAACGCTGCCTGTGCGAGAGAAACACAGAGAAATAAACGCGATCTGGCGCCATTCGTAGTTCGAATGCACTGCATTATGCTTCGGTATTCTATGAGTGTATAGGTATATATAGTATACATATACGTACGCACACGCCGTTTACAGACGTGTAAACGCTGTGCTTGCACATATACGCATGTACGAATATATATAGTATATACATATAAACACTCGCGCTGGGTCGACAGAGCATGACGTCGTCGTCGCCGATTCGATTGCACGAGAGAGCGAGAGAGAGAGAGAGACATACAAAAGTGCTGCACTAAAGTCCGCCTGCGCGCACGCGGGGGACTAAAATGCAAATTTAAAGCTCTCACTGTGCGTCTCTCTCTCTCACTCACTCTCGGTTGCGACTCGACGTCGTCTCGCCGAGGTGCATTTAACGACTACGACGGCGGTGGCGCGGCGACGGTAGCGGCGACGCACACGTGTGTGCCCGTTTACGCGCATCACGGAGCGCGACACGCGGAAGTGCAACGTCGCAGTCTATACGTATACATGCATATATACGACACGTGTACGCGTATATATATACATGTGTGTATGTGCGACATATGCGAGGAGGGAGCAAGAGAGAGAGAGAGAGAATGGGACGGGGGAGATTAAAGGGAGAGAGGCGGCTGAACAGTTGGAAAATGTTTTCCCGTATACACGCCGACGCGCGTAGATGTGTGTACATGTATCTGTTGCTACTATACCACCGCTGTTGCTGTTTTTCCTCCCCCTCACGACTCTTTCTCTTTTGAAATTTATATATATACATATTTCTGCGTGCACGCGTCGCGACGGGACGCGCAGGAACGGGGATCGTTAAAAAATGTAACTCTTTTTTTTCTCTCTCTCTCGCTCCGAGCTTTACAACCTTTTGAAGGAGCTTGGTCGCGTAGGCTCTAGGTTTTTAACTTCGTTTTTTTAAGGATCCGCGCGTCAGGAGTAAACTGCAAATGAATATCACTCGCGTTGCTTATATATACGTGCACGTAATGTCGTAGTATGTACATGCACACCTCTATATATACGTGCGTACGTTTAACTGCAACGTCAATTCAGAAAGAAAGGGCTGATGTCTGCTCGTTTTTCCGCGTGCTTCGTACGAGACGAATGACGAGCCGAATGACACCGCGAGGGGGGGGGGGGTATACCAGATAAAGCCGCTATTACGCGCGCGAGGCAACCGCGGGTGCCCGGATCAATCCGAGCGCGCGCGCGGGCGCGTGTTATATACGCGTTTTGAGTGTTATCATGGCCTTTATAGTACACGCGACTGATTTTTCAGCGCGATCGAGCGCTGATTGGTGTAACAGGGTGCGATGGAATGTGTTTGTATAACGTGAAATCGTGTAGGGATTGTGGATTGAGAGAGAGAGAGAGGATTTTTAAATTGATAATTCGGTAGCAGAGGGTGCGAGATAATTGTGGTTTTCAACGACAATTAGTAAGTGAGGTTTAACTGTAGCCATATTGATAAACTAAAAGGTATTTTCATGGTTTGATGAGTATGAGTGAATATAACGATAAATGTAAGTTCTGTAATTGAAAGAAAAAACTTACGCTTGACTTTGGTAGTATGGTCTTGTACGATTACTTATTAATGACAGAGAATATACGTTTGTCTGTAGGAATTCAGAGATAGAGAGAGAGAGATAAAATTTCGTTTTTCGAATCGTGCGTGTATATATATACACACACACACACACATACACACACACACGTATACACATTCAACGTCAATTCCCCAAACTCCAGACTCTGCTTCAATATTGAATAGCAGATGAATGAAGTTAAGGATTCTGTCAGGTAAAGGGATATCCTGTCGTTAACCCTTCACGGACCTGTACTTCGTATATGTCTACTACGGTACATTGACTTTCCGAGCAGCAAGAACTTAATATTTAAGTTACCTTTGCGAAACAGTACGATGATATTACTCAAAGTCAAATGTACTACAAGAATATGCCCCAGAGACAATTCGAAAACCCACAGGAATAAAATCCTCTCTCCCGAACTTGACTTTGCTAAGTATCTTATACCAATTGTTACAGTAGTACATTTATATGTGCTATACCTCCTCGCCTATACATATGTATGTGTAATAGAGCGAGAAATCCCACGACGGCAAATAAAATAAATAATTCAACTAATTTTATCGTGTATTCTAATGAATATTTAAATGCGCCAGCGAGAGCGCGTTCACCAATTCATAAATTCACCGTTATATACCGAGGCTGCGCAACACGACGCACTTGAAAAAAACCTAGACCTCTATTATTCATTCGAGTGGTAATTTCGATCGACGGTGCAACTCTCGCTCTCATTCAGGAGCGACAGACGGAAACAAAAATTAAAAACGAAGAGACGGAAGAGCAAGTAGAACTCATATAGACTCGAGAGAGACAGAGAGAGAGAGAGAAAGCTCGAGAAAAAGAAACGAGGCGTGTGGAGAAAGGGCGAGGCTAGAGGGAGAAAGAGAGAGAGAGTAAGAGTAGCACAATGAATCCCCTGTGCGTGACGCACGGAGCCACAGGACGGATTCACAAAGAACCGACGATAATTGTCCTTTCGTCGCGTCGATGCCTCGACTATATACTCTTTCTCTCTCTCTCTCTCCCTCTCTCTCTCTCTCTCTCTCTCTCTCGCTCTCCCGCGAGAGTATAAGGTATACTGCGAGAGCACAGGTGCGTAGGACGTTTCCCCGACGATCATTATTTTCATGGCTGTTTCATTCGCACGCGTCCGCGCGTATGTGTGTGTGTGCGGCCGCGTTGTATCGCCTGTGCGCGTGTGTGACGCAACGACGCTGGTGAATTGAAAATTTCACGCCCACGCGCTTGGAAATTCATCGGATTTCGGAGATTTTCGATATATGCGTCCTTTCTATTTCTCATGTTTCTCGTATTGCTCAAATTTCGCCTTGTCGCTGCTCTTATAGGAATCGCTGTTGTTTATTGGTGAGGATAGATATAGAGGGAATTGGAAAAGCAACTTTCGCTCTGTGTCGTTTGGTGTTATAGAAAAGGAGATCGGGAATGTGTAATTGCTTTTTTATTCTAAAGGAAAACGTAGAAAACGTCTGTTTTAATTCTTTGGGTGGTGCAATTGATAAATATATGGTAGTAACATTACCATAATGGATAACTATTACGGGAAGAAAGAAACGTAAGTCAATGGATTTTTCAGATCTGCTATTAAGTTTCGAAAACTTTCAAAGCTTAAATTTAATTTAATGTAACATTATTTTTTAAGATATAATGCATATAGAATCTTTTGACAAACTGCTGAAGACGTAATAACATTTCTTTAAAAAGCATTGATGTATGTCATAATTACTCACTAGCATTTGAAATAGTAAATGTTACAATAAAGATCACGACCTTTATGTATAAAAAAAAGTAATTTTTCTCCTGCGCGTACATACAACTCAACGTTTTTATTCCAAGAAATGAAAGCGACGTTCTATTTTCAATTCTTTTCCTCGTCGAAAAAAAACGCACTTCTTTTTCCCCAAGTGAAACTTAATTCTAAACGTCTCGTGCACAAAGCGCGCCACTGCTGCTACAACTGCTCTGGGCCATAGCTATTTCGGATTCATAATGGCCATTACATTTAATTATATGACCTGCCGTTAATTGAACTGGAACAACCGTGTGCCACCGTTCTCCGTTTTATCTCACTTCCCATTTTCCCCCCGTCCTGGTAAACTAGAGCAACGTGGAACATCGCACAACAGAATCCAAGAAAAGAGGGACCCCTCTACTACTACTACTACTACTTCTACTACTACTACTGCCGTCGCTCCACTTTTAGCTAATTAAATGCTCATACGCGAAAGAAGCGTGCCTCGTAAACATTCTCTCATTCTCTTGTATATATACCGCTCGGCTCTCTGTATAGGCATCACGAACTTTTTCAGAAATCCCAACGTAAGAAGACGTACAGTGGCCCGCTTCCAGGAAAAAAAAATCTAATTTGCAGACACGACGGGGGGGGGGGAGAAGAGACGACGACGACTACACTGACGCCGCGCAGTCTTACGATTAACGCGCCGAAAGGATGCTTCCTAATTAAGCTGGAACCCTTGCTGCTCGCGCCTCTAATTGGGCTAATTAAACTTTCGGCGTCCTTCGGAAGAATTGCTAGAGCATTGGCGGCGTCTCGCGAGGCGAAGATCCTTTCAAAATGCATCGCAAGCCGTGTCCGTTGTTGCTATACGGGCGCACAGAAGTGACGAGAAAACGCGGCAATATGTTTCGTATAATATATAAAAGAGAGCGCCTCGGCCTTCTTTTGTTTCACTTTTAATATTTTTATAAGGCACGATTACATCGCGAGCGGGTGCGTATATAGTAGGTACTTGACTGTGCGTCGTCGCCGCTGCCGCTCGATTATTATCGCGTCCGCTTTTTTGCCCGCTTTAATTATGATTTATCTGTGCGCATCGCGCCTGCAAGGAGACTTGATTGACGTTGAATTGCGGAGCGGGAAAAGAGTTCGTGGTATAAGTGAATGGGGCTCGCGAATATATATTTTAAAACTCTGATGCGGCTTATATGTATTATGATGGCTTTGTGTTCTGTTTGAGAAATTTTTTCTTTTTCTAAATTTTTTCCTGAATTCCAACGAAAAATTGTCGCGACAGAGCAAACAATGTATATTTTATTACTCTGCTGACAAACAATGTAGCTCTACTGTTATATCATGGTTTTCCAAGAAACACGTGAGCGCACAAACATCTGTTTAGTTAACATTTTGATATACGTATTCGTTGAATGAAAAATTTTATGTATAGAAAGTACAAGGTACTCTTGTACATAGTCCACTCAAATAAAAACAAACATTAATAATGCATGCACTGTTTATATACACATTCACTTGCAGGCGTAATTAAATAAAAATTTATGAAATTACGTAAACCCGAAAACCAATTTAAAGTGCACATATTCATGACACTTAATTATCTGCATTGCATATATATATATACACAGCACACCCGAGCTCCGGTATCAAAAAGTAATTACCATAATTATATCCACGCGCTAAAGTACATAAACAAAGACCATTGAGGCTAAGAGAGCACGAAGATACAATTCGATATTGCGTAATACGAGAACAAGAGAGAGAGAGAGAGCACCTCGTGCACAATTTTAATTCGCGAAATGAACTACGGAAAAAGAAGAGAAAGTTTATATAATCCGCACGAACGCGCAGCCGTGTGCAAGCAGCGAACGGTAAGAAGTGATAGAAGAGCATAGCAGTAGCAGGAGGAGGGCGGGACGACGAAGCACGCAAAAAATCTTCAATTTTTCAAAGCTCGCGCGCACGCTCTTCGCTCTTGGAAACTAATTTAAAGGCGGGTATTGCGCTGGAAGGAGGAGGCGGAGGCGCGCCCAGGTAATTTCGGTGAGCCGCGCAAGTCAATGTTGCAAAAACAAGCTCTATACTCCCACCGGCTCCAACTCCCTTTCTCCGTTGTTACTTTCTCGCCCTGCCGCCCTGCTATACTAAGCTTTACAGTCGAGTGTGTTACCGCTGCTGCGAGGATTACGGAATTATTTTTACCGCTGGTTAGTGTGGAATTGTCTGGTGTGAAAAAGTGATAGCCGTGTTCGTGTGTTTTGCATATATTGAATGTAAGGAAGAAAATTATTTAATGGGTCTGAAAGTGATATATTTATGTACTGTCAAGCGAAGCAAGTTTGACAGTATTAAATCTTACAAATTTACAAGTCAGGTTCAATAAAGTTGAAAATATTTATCTTTGAACATGGCATTTGCTCAATATCGATTTGAACTATAACAAGTATTATTGACACAAGTATCCATAATTTCTCTCGAAAGTTCCAACAGAGAATCTGGAGAGCGTATAACAACTCCCGAATTCTAATCCTTTTCCCACAAGCCCCATAAACGCATATATAGATTCATTAAACCACCACGACGCCAACGTCCGCATTCTCTCCCAAATCCCCGTTGAGATTAACTTTTGCGCCTGACTTTCGTCGTCGTTTACAGCCACCTCGAGAGTTTCAGACGAGAGAGAGAGAGAGAGAGATTCGCTGATCTCTCTCTGTGTCTGTCTCTCTTCACTACGTCGATGCTCGAAGACTTCCGACACTTGAACGTGGCGGCGAAGGCAACGTCCTTGGCTGCTGCTACTGCTGCTGCTGCCGGTCTGCACGCTCGAGAAACTTTGGATGCAAATATTTTACCGATCGATAGTAGCGTCTGTACGACGTCGACGACGTCGGCATACCTCAGCCGCGCGTCAACTTTACGCCTTGCATGAGCTGTAAGCATGCAGGAGCTATAGGAGAGCACAAAGCGATTGTGTTTTGCGACTATACGCCAACGACGACGACGACGCGAGATTGAGAGAGTGCACGAAGTTGCAAGCGAATGAGAAATGCTAATTAGGCTGATTACCAATTCAAAAATCTCGGCGCATGCGCGTGCCGTACAGGCGAGATATATATATATATAGTATATATAACGTGCGCGCATCCAAGAGATCGATCGGTTGTTGGGCTCGAAATAGCTATGGGAGTGCGCAGGCAAGTGAGAGAGTTTAGTGCACCCACCCTGAGGAAGGCAAGAGCTATATTAGAAACCTAGTTCGAAGAGTTTTTTACCCTCGATAAGAGAGGGATGAGCATAGCTCCGGGGTATGGAAATCGCTCTTTCACCCTCGGTTAGCCTACGCACGCGCGTGCGTGTATATATATGCGGGTGTGGGTCGGATTCTTTCTTCCGCTCTTCTCGTTTTTTTTTTTTTAGGGGAAGTGAGTGTGTGTAGCGAAACTGGGTTAACGCTTGAATTTTCATGAAGGTCCAAGAGAGAAATTCACAAAGGGGGAGCGATAGATTTTTTTCTGCGTATATATCCGCTTTCGGATGTGCTGTACATATATATATATATATATATGCCAATGATGAATCGTTTTGTGTGCCGAGCCGCAGCAGAATATTTTAATAGTAAATACGCGTTTTATTAAGTATTGATAAAATGTCACACGCGTGGATATCTTCATCCGTGAGCCTTTCATTTTTTATACAGAGAGTGTGTGTTCTATTTTCAACCGCGGGATTACATGAAAAGTGTGTATAACCAGTGCGCCAAAAATGAAATACATCAAGATTCTTTTTAATCCATTTGGTCAAGAGATTTCGCTTTTATTAGAAGAGTGGTTCGCGACGTGGCCGCGCGCGTGGAGAGAGAATTTTGACGTTTAAAATGTTGTGTGCAAAATATAATGATAAATATGGTAATGAATATGAAATAAGGCGCAATTAATTCACGTCAGCAAGCCGTATTTATAATACTGCGCGCGAGCAGCGATATTGTGGTGCGCTATCATAAATAAAAAGACTGTCATGCAAGCTTGTTTACGCTTGAGCAAGCACTGAAATCACGATATGCCCGCGCGTCGACGTAGTTACACTGAATATCAGTCTTATATGAAAATCCTTGAACCAAAACTGCCATGTTCGCAGAATACATTTTTTATAACTCGATTTTCTGTGGACGAAATTCGAAAAAAACAAGTATTTTCTATTTTTATCGATGCACAAGCGAAATGTACTTTACAGATGTTATTACAGTGCGCTTTTTCGATAAATAAAGTGAATTTTGAGGAAATCCGAAATGTACATACGATAATATAGGTTGAAATTGTTTGTATACTTTATGTTCGCTAGTCAGTAAGGCAAACAGGTTTGAAACAACACGTTATATGTTTTGCTGTCTAAATCAGAATTCAGCACAGCTGAAACTGATATCGCGGCGAATGTTGTTAGTAAAACAATTGATTGATGTGATGTGCATAAAATTTTCTTTTATGATACAAATGCCTAAAATATTATCATACAAAAATCGAGATTCCTAATTCAATTGTTTAATTTTTTCTCTACTGTATGTGCGTACATTTGAACTATTGTTCCTATCGTCCATAAAAAGTACACCACATTCAATAAAAATAACCACCCAATCGCACGCTACTACATCCCTTCCTCGAACCGTAATATAATGGAATCATTAAACCATCAAACAATCCAGACGCTTTACTCCTACAAACATACATCTACATATATATCCCCCCTCGTTGTGTCTCAAACGACTTTCCTAAGCTCGAGTGCGCGCGCATATAAAACCGCGCTCGCAGACACGCATCGCAGCCTCTTTCCTTTTCTCTTTAGGCGCACGCGCGCATTAAAAGCTCCAGAACATATATATATATATATATATATATATATATATATACACACATATACACGCCGCTCCACACAGGCAATTTGAATTATCGCTCGGCTCTAATCGCCGCAACGAATTTTTACTGACGACGCCGCGGGCTGACGTAAGCCTTCGATCTAGCTCTCTCGTGTACTTAACAAGGAAGAGCTGTTATATGCGCCTCATCGTCGTCGTCGTTGGAACAGCTTGCCCCAAGACTAAGTCAATCTCTCTCTTGTGTGTGTGTATGCTCGCCTTCAATATTCCAGCGCAGTAACGATGTCAAATCAGGAGCCGGCGGCTGCTACTGCTGCTGCTGCAGCGGCCGAATTAAACGACGTCTTTGCACTTGACATCGTCTCGCCCCGCGCGCTCTAGTTAGCTGTGTAATCACTGTTTCGTTTGTTTTCCGATGTCACCGGAAATAACACGATATTGTTAAGGATGTGTCTGAGAAAATTATTATTTATCGTTTCGCGCGTTGCTTTTGTTTAAGAACCATATTTTAATTAAATTTGGATTTTGTAATATCGTCGTAGTGAAAGTTTTGTTTTAATATTATGAATAATGTATTTTAAAACAATATATTTTTTTAAATTTATTATTGATAAATTATAAAATGAAATAATGATGAAGTTTCTAATTATCTCCAATGTCTTTGTCAGTTTATGCAAAAAACTTTTTTGTAAAATAACTGGAAAATTGTGCATATATGTCACACGTTGTGCTAATAACTCAATTTCAAACAACTATTTATTTATAAAATATGATAGAAAAATAATGGAAACTCCAACACTTTTATTTTAATGGATGTATATTAAAACACAATACAAAACTTAAGCGAATTAAACGCGTGTTCGTTAAACGTGGTGTTCTTCGTTCAACGCTGCCTCACAACTGACGAAGTGGAAGACTTCTTGTCAACTCCTTGGTGGACGCTTTGCAGAGATGATCCGTCTGCTTACTATATTTTAGTTCACTGCAGTTATTTTCATTGGTGAAACTGATGAGTGGGGTTAATAGTTGATGGAGGGAGAAAATTTTCCCAAAGAGAATGTTTCTCCAATTTATAGTTAAAACGGACTCAACCACCAAGGCAAAAAACGGCAGGGCACTTACCTCCATAAACGTTGCATGTCGATTAAAATATTTATATTAACTTATGAATATAGTATTATGACGGAACAATAACATTGAGAAAATTTTTCGAATCCTATTCACATTTATACCCGCAATGAATTTGTGCACGAAAACAAATAAAGAATTCCTTCATTCAAATACTTCTACTACTATATGCACATACAGTTTCGGGTCCACAATTTAATAAGAAAAATACATTACTGTCACTGCCAAGTAAAATAAGAAAATCCAAGAGAGTAAAGAAGAGATCTTGCGGATGGCGAAAAACTGCTGCAGCGCATATATATATATATATATATATATACGAACTCGCGTGCATTCGCGCGGTCCAAGCAGTAAAAATTTAATTTTGCGGAAAAGTCTCGACCCACTTTGCTCCTCCTCCCATGCAAACATAGGACAACGCGCGCACGGAGCAGAACGACCAACGCAAAGTAGGAGATGAGAGACAAAACTGCGAGCCAATGTCGGAGGGAAAACGGAAAGTTTTTATATATATACAGCGAACCGAGGTATCCGGACGTTGCACGAGTTTGACTTCCTGTTTATATAGGAGGTTCTCAAAGTCTTTTTTTTCTACATTGCGCGAAAAGTCAGATTTTCGTCGCTCGGAGATTTCGTTTTTAGATTCCACCAAAACATTGGAGGGAGTTTCCTTCGTTGCGTGGAAAGTGTCGGGGTCGTAGGAACAGAGCAGACGGGAGCTTCTTAATCTCGCAGATAAATCTGAATGCTAAGAGACTGCGCGCGTGTATAAAGAGTCGCTTTACTCAGCTGTGGAAACGACGACGGGGAGACCGTTGTCTCGTTGTTTCCGTGTTTGCTTTTCTAGCTGTTTATAGGAGGGGGGAGGGGATCTCTCTACTTGCTTGAGATTTATGCTATGTATGATGCAAAAAGTGTGTCTTCTAGATAATGGATGAGAAGGGGAGCTTGGTGGTTTTTCTCTTTTGAGCAGGAAAAATTTTAGTTTATTCTAGTCGTGGATTTTCGGTATGAGGCTTTGTAAACATTACGATGAATGAAACCTTTTTTTCTCTTCTTGACTCATGCATAATGTAGTAGGTTACGTTTTAGGCTAAAGTATATAATGCATTCATAGAAAAATAAATTCAACCTGCTAGTCCCCCAGCAGAGTATATGATAGCGTCATTCACATTTCATGTAATTCAGTGAAAACAAAACCTCGGAATTATACACGTTATTCCGCATATAACACAACGGTTTTACCGCGTGCGCAAAAATGCATAGCATTCATGAATTTTGAATTATTATGCACTCATGAGTGTGGTGCTCTTCGTACAATTGCCAGCCGCGGAGAGCAGATGTCTTGATCAACTCACGCGCACACGTTTCTCACTGGCTTTCTCTCTCTCTCTTTTACTTTCTCGCAAGCTCGTGCGTATATGTATAGGTGGAAGGACAAGCGCCTGTGTGCTGCAAAACAAGAGAATCTCCGTATCTTTCTCTCTCTCCCTCTCTCTCTCGGCTTTTCAACCAACAATCGTCGTAGTCGCATTCATAGCTTCCCCCTTCTCTCCCTCTCTCTTTTCACTCCCCTCGCGCGCATGGAACGAGGGCCGTGTATAATTTGCATTGAGATTAGGTTTATGGCTTTGCACCGGCAGCACCAGCAGCAGCAGTCGCTGTCGACAACATATATATGCACATGAGCTCTAGCGCCTCGCTATTTTCACAGTTATATACAGAGTCGAAAAGAATCGGATGACTTCTTTTTCTTCTTCTGCGTACAGTATATTTGCATATTTCGAGCCCGGGTCCCGTGTGTTAAACACGCGCATTGTGCGCCATAAAGGAGCGCTACTTTGTGGCTCATTAAATAAATTAGCAACCGTGCGTTAAATGTCGAGAGAAGGGTGTGTAACAGGAGTGATGGGGGGGGGGGGGAGTTGAAACGAGTCGCGGTGCTGTTTTTGCATTTTGATTTCGCTACTGTACTTTATGACTCTTTGTGTATTGGTATAGAGGGAGGATTGCACGAGAGTTACATTCTAGCGACGTCTTAGTCCGGGGAGGGGGGGGGGGGGGGGGATTTCTCGGGACTTCTTTCTGCGACTGGAAGTAATTAAAGGGCTTTGGCTTACTTGCGACAAAGGCTTTTGTTGAAGAAGTTACTAAAGTCGCGCCGGATAAAACTCAAAGAGTGTGCTTAATCGTTTCGCGTCGGCCCGTACTCGTATATTTAAATTTATTTAACGAGGACAATTAACGAATATGAAAAGAAGTTATAGTTGTACTCTACTCTGATATATTATATATATACTTTGAAGAAAAAAGAAAATTTAATAAATACGACGCAATATTTCTAATGGCAAAAAATAACTTTATATACCACTTTCTGTTGATGTAACTGGAATGAGTTTTATCAGTGGCCATGAAAAATTTTCAACGACTGGATGGTAAAAAAAGCATTGATTAAAGCATATTGATAGCAATTTTTAAGTGCTCTTTAAAATTATCGCTCAAGTGGCCTGAATGATTTAGATTACATCAACTATTACGTGCGAGTTATATTTATATCGAATAAAATTAGTAGACCGAGCAGGCTCACATAACGTAGACAGAATACATTACTTTTTATCCTGAAATATCTCTCTAAAGTATGCGTTACTTGAGACGTAGTGTACCAAATGGAAACATGACTTCTATACGGTTCATGGACTCACATGTATGCGTAAGAAACAAAAACACGATTTTTCTTTTGCAACATTGACTAAATAAATACGTGCTTTGCTCCAACGTCCTCTCTCAAGAACAAGCTTGAATATTCCTCAATAAAATCACGACCAAATATAAACCTGCAGAAAAACCAGTGACGCGAGAAATCAACATTATACACACACACACATACATTCACCGCAGTTACCATCCCAAAATAGTACGCATTACGGCAACATTGTATATACCACCGACTCAAACAAGGAAAAATAGTATATATACCTACATCCGCACAGCACGCGCGCGAATTGATTTCAACGAAAAAGTCAAAATTCCTGCGCTATGTGCAGCCTCGTGTCGCGCGATTGCGCAACACGCGGCGTGCATCGCTCCGCTGGCCTTGGCATGTATTTTAAGTACGCGCGCCGCGCGAGAAAATGCGTGTGATGGCCCACATTGCGACGGCGCGAAGTGTACTTGCACCGTTTCCGGCGCGCATCGTTCTCTATAGTCGTCGTCGTCGGCTATCGAGAGAATATAAAGAAAAAAGGAAGCCCAGATTGTCAAGCTGCTGCTTCTTCTTGCGCGCGTAACGTTGTGCAACTGAACGTTGGCGAACTTGGGCCGTTTGCTTTTATTTCTACGGGGCTTTTTTTTAAGAGTTTGACATACAAAGGAGCGCGCGACGACCGTTGTGTGCGATCGTCAGAGAAGAGAAGTAGGCAGTAGCGCAGCGTTTGCTTTTGTTGTTGTGCGCCATGTTTTCATTGTTTGAACACACGCTGGTTTGAACAGAAATTAGTTTTACTTATGGAAATTTAGGTATGCTTGGTAGTTTTTTTTTTTTTTTTTTTTTAATTGGCTATTATGTAAACAATCGATAAATAGTGGAAAAATAAAAATTGCTAACGTTTTGCAAAAATTTGCATTGAATGAGATAAGATACGACTGACATTTAAGTGTGAATCATTCGCGGTGTTTTCGATCGTTAAGGCATGAAAATTACTTAAAAATTTATGTCGATACGTTTATCGTATATTTTGTTTTAACAACTATTTTAACCAGTTAAAAAATACGTGTTTCAAAAAATATTTCAACCTAAGACTCATCTCTTTATTAATATTTTTATATTTATGTTATGAATCATAGCCAACGAAATGTGTAGATTTAATGGACTGTATGATATTACTCTTGACTAAATACGATGAAATTCAAAACATTTTGAAGCGCAATTCAGCTTAAAATTATGAATTTAAATATTTGTTATTAAAGACTGCTGGTTTCTCGTTTCTGTTGGAATTTTTAATTTTTCTTTGCTTTCTCACTCATGAAACTTTTTTAATTTTCCTTTCCGCTTTGAGTGTTAAACTTCGACATACCTCTGATTATCACATTTGATTTTTAAAATTGCAATGCCAAATAAAAATGTAAGAAACATTTCAAAGACACATTAACTATTTGTTTTTACATATAAACGGAATTATATCTGTGAAATTTTATTGTTAAGACACGTATTTGTAAATTATGCAAAAAAAAAAATGAAATATTACGGTACTAGAAATGTTTGTTTCAATGTATTTACTTTTACGCAGTAATGCCGGTTTACAAGTCTAAAATAAAATTGAAATTCCAGTAGAAATTTTTCTGGCGCGACTTTCATCCGAACACGTGATTTTTAGTTTAATTTATATGCGCTTGCAATTTTTTTAAATATGAAAATTTTTCGTACACTGTACTTTTCATTTTGAGAAAAAACGAGCGAAATAAAATACCAGTAGCGGCGTAATTTATACTTAATATGCCACTCTTGTTCACACTCATGAATGTTTAAAATATTGCTCATTCACTTTTTGCATACATATTTACAAATGAAAATAAATAATAAAGAAAGAATTTGACACTCTGCCAAAAGTGTCGAAGTCTATAGCTTCCGTTCCAAAGCTATACATACACTAACAGCCGACGTCCCAAAATTATCTCAACATTATTCGGCTGTGCAAGGCGCGCGTGCCGAACAACAAACTCATCGGGTATCCCCCTCTCCACCCCTTTGGTAAAAATTCCAGAAATTTCTTCGACGCTCCCTCTCGCTCATTACGTATTCCCCGAATTTCCCGAGCGTATTTCCGCACCACCATCCCACACCTGCGCCGTATGTGTCTATACGCGCGCGTAATTCAGCCATCGCTCGCGGGAAACAGCCGCCACGCGCCAAATAAGGCAAATTTGCCACGCGCCGCATATATACAATACTCCAAAGTCTTTCTCTCACTTTCCCCGCCCTTTTTCTCCTACATCCTTCCTCTCCGCCTGTCCTTCTTCTCTTTCTCCCCTTTGCGCCAACGAATCGCGAGGCTTCGCGGTGCGGATTTATGTAAATCGAGCTTGCAGCGCTCGACGACGACGAAAGCTCTCTCTTTCTCTCACACTCAGCTTCGCTTTATTTCTGGACGTTTGTTTTGACTTTGTTTTTCGCTAGCGGATATATGCGCCTTTACGCTTCGCTTGCTCTCCTCTCTCTAGACGTGTGCAAAATGCCTTCTCTCTCTTTGCAACGCAGAGAATGCAAGAGAATTCATCCACGCATCGTAAGTCCGAATGCGAAAGCACGCAGATCTCTGAGTATGTGCTTACACACGGGGTATTTTTCTCGTAATTGATTAAATAAATGGTTGAGATTTAAGTGCTTTCTTTCTTCGGAAACGGAAAACATATTAGGTGTTTGGAGATTATTGGGCGGCGGGACGTAATATTTCTTGGAATTGTAGTCGTATTCTGACGTATTTGTTTTTGCATTCGATAAATCACCTTTAACACTAAGCAAAGATTATTTTTGGATGTTCGCATTGTCTTGATGCAGAGTAAATATTTTTGTAATTTAAAGGGTAAAGTAGAATATTATAGGAACAAGTATATCTAAACAGATATACTTTAACTTATTAAATAAAATTATTTTACTTTGTATATTCTTATTTAATTAAATGCTTTAATGTCCCTTTTAATTAAAATGAAAATGTTGTTATAAAATGATGTGATAAGCAGAATATCATAAATACAGAGCTCTGTATGTTTTGCCACCATGTTATATGGTTCAATTGTTCTGCTTCTGAATTATCGTCATTGTTAATTAACTCCAGTTAATATAAAATAAATGTCCTCTGTTTAATGTACTACTATACTAACAATTATATACGTATCAAAAATATTAAATATTCAACTAACAAATTGAAAAATTTTCATAGTAATAATAATAATTTATATATTCTTCTGTTTCAGAGAGGACCAGACCGTTATTTGGTCATGGAACTTCGATTGACAATCGCGCAGTGCAGTTAAGGTGAGCAACGAAGTTTCTAAAATTTCCGTAATAAATATTTCGAATGTTTAAGAAACAATAAATTTTCGTAGAATATAATGCACTTGTGTTGAAACTTTTATGAAATTAATTTCAAGGAAATATACGACGGGCTCTCGAAACTGCATTAATAACTTAACGAACTTTTCATAATTCATTCTAGCACAAAGTTAACTTGTAAAAGTCTTTATAGCCGACTGTAAGTTTTTAAAACACTGTTAATCGTTTAAGTAAAATCCAGAACAGGAAGAAGTATAGTAGTATAGACCAGCTCTGAGAACTACTTTAAATATTTTAGATTTACTTTTTCGTGTGATGTTACAAGAGTTAAAGTTAAATGTCTTGTAAATAAAATATGCATGTTTCCGTATACCTTAGATGTCTATAAGTGTTGTTTGCTATGATACATACATAAAAATGCAAATCTAAAACAACAAAATTAAGAAAAATTATAATAAAGACGCTAAAGTGTGATAAAACATATTTTATCCAACAATTCAAACGAACACCAATCAGTTTTACCACAACACTGCATAAATCGCATTAAAAAATCATTACCGCACACGTATGATCGACACTTGTTCCTCTGTTCTTTAGCGCGGGATTTCTCCTCGTTAGGAATGCCACGAGTACGTACAAAAGAAAAGAAATTTCATAACGCGATGCCGCCGCTGCTCACGGTAGACCGGCCGCGAATAAGCCTCCCTTTCTTTCTCCTGCATCCACGAGAGCGAAACGCCAATTAAGAAATCACCTGTGTTATACTCGTGTGTCTCGCACGGCACGCTAACCCAGTGGGACGAGCGTGCGAAACGCAGCTTGTTCCATTGTCGCGCAAATTCGCCATCCGCAAAGACAATAAATTCCAGGTGTGTCTGGGAAAGAACGAGAGTGGCAGAGAGAGAGAGAGAGAGAGAGAGAGAGAGAGACAGAGAGAGAGGCGGCAGCTGGCGCATCCGTGTTTCTTGCTACACGCGCGCGAGGATTTAAATCAAAGGAACGGGGGGTGCGAATAGTGTCGGGGAAATTTATTTGATAATAAAGTGAGAGTAAGAGAGGGAGGATCATTTAAATGAGGGGGAATGAGTAGGAGAATGAAAGAAGAAAGCTAATGAATTGTGTTTCAGTGACAAAGCACTTGGATGTATAGTTTTATAATCTTTTGCTTCCTCAAAGAGGAAGCTTTGTAATGGTGAAAAAAATTTTTGAAACCAAAAATGTTTAAAAACATGTTTTAAGACTTTTGGCACGAAAATCCGTCGTTTTTGAGCAAAAAAATGTTCGTGTTTGTGTGTGTGTGTGTGTGTGTGTGTGTATGTGTGTGTGTATGTGTACCGGCTATAACTTTTGAACAAATTGATCGATTTACATCGGGCAACGCTTATTCTCTTCGTTTCGAAGGAGAGTAGAGATAGCATAACCTATTTTTTCATTTTTTCGTTTTTCTTTTGTTTTATAACCAAAAAACGATTTTGAATTTTTTGTTTTTTTTAGTTTTAAATATGTTATGGTAGATATTACTTGATTTAATCAATTTTTATTGAAAGGTCGTCAGATTACCTACAATTTCTTTTTTTTAAAGTTTAATTATCTTTAATCTGTCATTTGTTATTAAAGAAA